>WUAP02088000.1:0-16972 GCA_015163945.2 Stichodactyla helianthus
CTCGATGGGTTACCATTTTTTCTTAAGTATGGTGCTCCGCTCGCGCGGGCCTTCGGCCCGCGCGGGAGCTCCGCTATAAGCAAAGTTTATTTTATTTATTCTTTCTTGTTTACTTTCAAGGCAAGTTGCCATAAAAGAGATAACCCTAGATCCCAGAAAAAAGACAAAAACAAAGGAAGCAGTACAGAAAGAAGCAAAGTAAGTTTTCTACCTACAGTAACATAGTTATAGGTTTATATATGTAAGGCCAAACAAAAAATGTGTGTTTCCTGTTGCATGAGAAAAGTAATTGGTAGGTTGTTTGTTTGTTTGTTTTTTTTTACTGATATAACAGATATAACAAGGTTTGGTACTGATTTTTATCAAATATCAGTGCAGTCCAGCTTGGGCTTTTATATTATATAAAACTGAGATTATATGACAGTTTAACACAACGAATGTTTTAATTTGCTGTTTGTAGTTCAGAGTTCTTATTTTGATGTTTTGGGATGCTTCCCATATGGGCGTTAAACAAATGGTGTTTTTCCTTCATCTCTGCACCTCTCGCATATTAGAAGGACTGTCTTGAAGCTCTTAAAATCTTCATTGACATAAGATTCTTCTGCTGCACAATATGAACACAAGTCCTTTCTGCCAAGTCCACTACCAAACTTACCTATGTTGTTTTCTCTGTACAAAAGCCTTTCCACCTGCCATTAGTATTTGAAAAGCATCGATCGTTTGTTTGGTCGTGTTGTGTGCTCTGTTAATTAGCTCCTCTCTTAAATTTGATTTCATATCCACACGTCCAAATTCCAAATACCTGACATTCATTGTTGTTGCTAAAACTCCAATGGATAGACCTGGGCTGACTTGGAAGAGTTGCTCTGCATTTGGATTTATCAAAGTGCTCGCTAAAGCGTGAAAATTTAGCATCTTATCTCCACCTGCTGAGCCACCGGTCTCATGTTATCGCTGGAATACATCCATGCACATATTAGCATTTGGTATTGCAGAAAAAATCTGTTTCTCCTCCATATGGTTGCTTTTCTTAAACTTTAATGCACCTATCAAAGAAAACCCTGTGGGGAGGGGGGAGTTTGGGCAAGGGTGGGGATTTGATCAAGGGCTAGAAATTTTGGTCAAAATCCCGAGGGTAGGGAAAGAAACACTGATCAAATGAACACAAATGCCCCCACCCCCAAGCAAATGTAGTGATGCTGCTTTTTACTGAATATTTGAAAAGTAACACAATACACTCATCATCAAATATCAAACAGATTTATTGGAACTTTTCTCCATCATCTATTCACGTCGGTGACTTTAACAAGGGGCATATTTCTTCAAACACTGAAATATTATAATCTAGAAATTATGATAAACACAGCATAATTGCACTTTTGCAAGGTCAACAGAAATCAGCTGGTTCTTGACTATTTAAATCAAAATGTATCCAAAGAATATGTAAAATGCTTATTAGAAAAATAAGCTATTATAGATTTTGAGCAATTTCTAGAACAATGATACATTAACATGATAAAAAAATAGACAAAATGTAACTAATATAAGCTCACCTCTGTTATTATCCACCAAACCAAAGCAATGCACATATTGTGTATATGTAAATGAACTAGGTAACTGTGTATTCCCACTGGTCCCCAGTCTGTTTGCAGCCTAATCAAATGGCATGATCCCGTGACCTAAAAACGATCAAATGCCCAACAGAGGGAACCACAAATGCTTTGAAATCCCCACCCCTTGCCCGCACCCTCTCCCCCCCCCCCTCCCACAGGGTTTACTTTGATAGGTGCATAACGCTAGCACAGTTTTCGCCATTTTCTTAAATGATTTCAGTGGGGAATTATGAGCTCATGGGAACCCTGTGGTGCATCCGGGAATAAAAAAATATTAGGGTCGGCAAAAATCAGCTTGAAAATTAGGGTCGGTCTTGCAACCAGAAACACACATATTTTTTTGTTTGGCCTAAGAGCATTGCATATTTTCAGGGACCAAACATTTTTAAGGTCTGAGTGAGAGGGGAGGGGGGGAGGTGCAGGGGCTAGTAGAGAATTAAGAATGTCAAGCTTCATTTTTCCTCGCTGCCCCCTTCTCATTATGCACATGTTTTCTTTCAGAATCATCTCCATTGTCTACATGCATATCATGTATAAAAATTGGTGACCTGCCCCCTATTTGCACCAGCCCCCCACCCCTGCACCTTCTAAAGTAATGACTGGTCCCTTTTTATGTAAGGCAACAACTCAAATTTCTGAGTTCAAATGCTTTCTCCCTTCCCTCCCTCCTCGAAATGGAATTTGAATCCTTAGGCCCAGTTCAGATGTGGAGCTTTTGCTGCGCCGAATCTAATGCAAATTAGTCAAATATTTTGTTTCTACTCATTGTCATCTCATTTACATCGAATTCGGCACGGCAAAAGTTCGACATCTGAACTAGACCTTAGAGACTAAGATTAAAGAAAGAGAGAAACTTTCTTTGGCATATTTCCTTGGTTCATTTTTATAGTAAGATTCTTATTCATATAATAATATTAACTATATGATAGTTACTGTTGCTACACCACATCCCACAGGCCAAACAAAGTCTGCTAGAAAACTGCACACCTGAGATTCTGATCACAAACAGATTTTAATGCTTTGTTGGGATTTTTAACATTCCATCATAATATGAAAACAATTAAATTCTAGTAATGCAAGAAACCTTTGTGAAAAAATTCAGATTGTGATGGTGTTTGTGTGATGAGATCTGTATTCAACTGGGAAAACCTTTGCTAAAACACGTGATTAGATGAGATAGTGTAAATTGGAACCTTAAGATGCAATGCTCAAAGTAGTTAATTGAATGGAAATAATTATCTGCATAGTGTTATTCGTTTTTAAAATTCTTTATTTTGTTACAACATTTACAGAATTTTGGCTTCTTTGAAACATCCTCACATTGTGTCCATGTTGGAGTCATTCTTAGATGACTATGAGGAACAGCTTTTCATTGTACAGGTATTGACATGGAAATAAGAGAATTTCAGGTATTTCCTCACAGTTTTTAAAACAAACCCAATATCAAATTGAAAGTATAAAGAGAAAAAATAAAATTTTGATGTATTAAAATGTTATTAAAAGCCCTTGGTGGGAATCAAACCCCACACCTATTTGACTTACAAGTCAAGTATGTTAACCACTACACCACAAGGACCAACCAATGCTGGAAACACAGCTGGATGACAGTGTAGTGTATATATGTTGACAACTACAGGGATCCACAGACTGTTATATTTCTCTTGGGGAAAACTGTACACTGTAATAAATGAGTACACATAGGAATTTATCTTTGTAGCTAATTAAAAGTTCAAATTGTATTATTGATGTTGTGATATTACAGAATAAAATCACCTTAATCATTATGTAGGATTTTTGTGATGGTGGCACACTGCAGGATTGTATTACAGCAGCTAAGTCAGTGAGTATAAAACACTAAGTTACGATATGATGTGCATATAGGATCAGTGGTTCTAATCTTTGCTTTTTAGTTTAAATAAGCCATTTGGTTCCAACTGGAGGTTGGCTATCAGTTGCTAATGCAACTTGATGAGAAAGAAAAAATTCTGATAATGTATGACCATTATTAATTTTGTACACTACAGTACTCTAACTAAACATAGGTACATGTGGCATACTCTCTCACTGTACAGCACCTTTTATACCATTTTGCTTTAATTTGATAGGATCAACACATACAATGAGAAGTAGTTCTTAGTGATAGCATGTTGTACTTTGTACTTTCTGTAATTTACAAACTTTAAGTTTGTTATTAAATTCTCTCTATTTTTCAGAAAAATACATTAATCACAGAATCTCAAATCATGCAGGTACAGTGCCTGTTCAGTACTGGGGAGTGGGGATTTCACTCATAAACCCATTTTCTGCCCATCAAGAATATGTAACTGACTACAAAATTAATAAGAATAGATTTTCTTAAACATGCCTCCTAACCCCAATAGTACATTGCCCCATTCAACTTGTTTAAAAATAAATAAAAAAAAATAAACTACATTCTATATTCATCATACATACTGTTGCTTTAATGAGTTTTCATTTGTTTCAGTGGTTTGTACAAGTAACAATTGCTGTCCACCACATCCATACTAATAAAATTCTGCACAGAGATCTCAAGACTCAGAATGTTTTCCTGACAAAGAAAGGAGTAGCAAAGATAGGTAAACACTATCACTTTCAAATCATAGTCATCACCACTATACCACCACCACCATATCCACCGCCACCACCACCTCTACCCCCACCTCTATCATCATCATCACCATTGGCACCATCATCACCACCACTACCACCACATCTACCACCAACTACCATCATTATCACCATCACCATTATAATTCTCATCATCACCATCATTATCATCAGTACCACTACCACCACTACCACCAACCATCATCATTATCACCATCATCATTATCATCATCATCATCATTATCATCAGTACCACTATACCACGACCATGACCACTTCCACCACCACCACTGCTACCACTACCACTACCACCACCACCATATCTACCGCCACCACCATCTCTACCCCCACCTCTATCATCATCATCACCATCATTATCATCAGCACCACTACCACTACCACCGCCACCACCACCGCCACCACCACCACCACCACCACCACCACCACCACCACAGCTACCACCACCACCACCACTGCTACCACCACCAACACTACTGCTACCACCACCACCACTACCACCAACCACCATCATCATCACCATCATTATCATCAGCACCACCACCACTACCACCGCCACCACCACCATCATCATCACCATCATCATTACCATCATCACCATCATTATCATCAGTAACCAGTACCAGCACCAGCACCAGCACCAGCACCACTACCAGCATATCATCATTGTTGGAGCCACCACTATCATCATTGTCACCACCACCACCGCCACCACCATCATCATTATCATCGTCATCATCATCAGTACCACCACCACCACCACCATCACCCCTATAATTATCAAATGACATGTAATTATCATTTTCTTCATCCCCATCATCATTCTTGTCATCATCATCATTGTCATCATTGTTGTCATCAACGTTGTCCTCATTATCATTATTATCACTATCATCAATTATCATTAACACCACAAAGCCCTACTGCTGCTACCTATTGTGAGTCCACCATTATTACCACTCAGTACTTCACACCTTTACCATGCCTACCATGCCAGTCTTCTAACTACATTTTGGAGCCAAAGGACAGCAACTCTACCACAACTCTGGCCCTTTTTTGATTCTGTTCCAATTATATTATGCATCAATAGGAGATTTTGGGATAGCTCGTACGATGGACAATACAATAGACATGGCACAAACCTGTTGTGGGACGCCTTGTTACCTCAGTCCAGAACTGTGTCAAGACATGCCTTATAGCTCTAAGAATGATGTCTGGGTGAGTATGTAATGGTTAGCATTAGCTTCATTTGATGTTGTTATTCTAATAAATATCAGTACAAAAACCACCAGTTCTAATTGGAGGGGAAGGGGACTTAGTCAAAAAGAAAGGAGGGCAGAGAGCAGAGAATGGACCTTGATGAGGGATATTGAAACTCGAGGGAGAAGAGAGAAGAAAAGAGAGATGTTGAGATCACTTGGTAGAGTATCGGTCTCTTGTGCGGGAGGTCATGGGTTCAAGCCCCGGCCGGACCAACACTCAGGGTCTTAAAATAAATGAGGAGAAGGTGCTGCCTTTGTAATAAAATCTGCTAATGGTTAGACCTTCACGTGGCTCGGATGATCACGTTAATGGCGGTCCCGCGCATTTGAATATATTCATATAGATATTTGCGCGTTATAAATGCATAGCTTTTTTTTACCTTTTGGGTAAAAAGATAGAGGCAGGATGAGAGTGGTGGGAAGGAAAAATTTAGATGGAGGAGGTGAGAGAAGGGAGGAGAGAAGGGATGAGATAGGAGGGAAGGGAGGAGAGAAGGGAGGAGATAGGAGGGGGAGTGAGGAGAGAAGGGATGAGATAGGAGGGGGAAAGAGGAGAGAAGGGATGAGATAGGAGGGGGAAGGAGGAGAGGAGGGATGAGATAAGAGGGGGAGGGATGAGATAGGAGGGGGGGAGGAGAGAAGGGATGAGATAGGAGGGGGAAGGAGGAGAGAAGGGATGAGATAGGAGGGGGAAGGGAGGAGAGAAGGGAGGAAATAGGAGGGGGAAGGGAGGAGAGAAGGGAGGAGATAGGAGGGGGAGGAGAGAAGGGAGGAGATAGGAGGGGGGAGGAGAGAAGGGAGGAGATAGGAGGGGAGGGAGGAGAGAAGGAATGAGATAGGAGGGGGAAGGAGGAGAGAAGGGATGAGATAGGAGGGGGAAGGGAGGAGGAAGGGAGGAGAGGAGGGGATAGGAAGGGGAAAGAGGAGAGAAGTGATGAGATAGGAGGGGGAAGGAGGAGAGAAGGGATGAGATAGGAGGGGGAAGGAGGAGAGAAGGGATGAGATAGGAGGGGGAAGGAGAGAAGGGATGAGATAGGAGGGGGAAGGAGGAGAGAAGGGATGAGATAGGAGGGGGGGAGGAGAGAAGGGATGAGATAGGAGGGGAGGGAGCAGATAAGGGATGAGATAGGAGGGAGAAGAGGAAAGAAGGGAGAAGGGAGAAGACCGGATCAAAGAGAGGGAGGAAGTAGGAATCACTAGGGAGGGGGGAAATGAAAGGAGGGATGTCAGATACATGTACAAGTGATTTTTCAATAATAAGTGAAATCTGTCAAATCGTGAATATTTTTACATTGAAGTTAAAGTTGTGTTATTAATTACTGGTTTCAGAGTCTCGGTTGCTTGCTCTATGAGTTGTGTGCCTTAAAGTTTGCATTTGATGCTAACAACATCGTTAGTTTATTTTACAAGATCGTTAAAGGCGAACCAGAGGTGAGTCATCTAATTCACTATTTCAAAAGAGGCATTAATTAAGGGAGTCACGCGTGTTGATACTATAACGAAAAAGGGACAAAATGCATTCTCAGAATGTGTCTCCGGCAATTATGACAATTATTTGCAAAAGGGAAGATTTTGATGGCTGACTAAAGTAACGGGAAATGGTGACAGTGATTATGTTTTTTTGGTCACCAGGAAATTCCACAACAGTATTCTGAATCTCTTCGTGACCTGATTCGTCAGATGCTGGCCAAGAAACCTGAAGAACGACCGAGGTATGAGAGAAATAGGGAAGAAAAAAGGGATGTGAAGGACCGTGAGTTTCATTAAAGCACGGTACGGCTACAGTGCGGATACGAATTTGTCGCCTTTTTCGTTTATTTCTCATAAGAAATCCGCACCAAACTTGCGCAATACGATCGGTTCGAATCTTGAATGTCGTTCATTCCGTGCCATGGAAGACTGTGAAAAGAGAGCTTAAGCACCAGACGTTTTTGAGTCCCGGACGGCAAACGGAAGTGAATTTACAGGATTCCTTACGTCATGACGTCCGTAACGTCAGGTCACTGACCTGAAAACTATAGCTTTCCCGTCCGTGTTGAAAGTGTAAAACGTGAAAGAGGTAAGTCGCTGTTTCCTTTCCTTTTCTTCTCTGTATTCCGAAATTTTCTATTGTGTATAATTTTGTACAAAGAGTATCGTTTTTAACTTGATAACTTTTCATTTTAGATCGTCAAAATAGTAAAAAAAAAAGTCTTTGGTAAATTGTAAATAAACAAAACTAAGGCCCAGTTCAGACGTCGAACTTCCGCCGCGTCGCATCTAATTGTCCGTTAAGGACAACGGCTAAGAAAACGCCTAGAACTACTATATAAGACATCAGCTCTATTACTCAGCACCAGGTGACAGCATGGGTTAAATTGGGTATACCTAATTCTACTAGTTTCAAAGCAAAACAGCGCTCAACCTCAAAGGCAATTAGATTCGACGCGACGAAAATTCGACGTCTGAACTGGGCCTTAACAGGCGTCACATGCCCGTGCTGCGCGCACGCGTGGCGCCAAAAACGGCGTTCTCGATCCAGTCTTCCTCGGTATCCTGACGTCCGTGTTGACAAAAACGCCTTGTGCTTAAGCTCTCTGATGATCCGTCAGATTCTACCAGCAAAAAAAAAAAAAAAAAAAAAAAAAAAAAGGAAAAAAAGAAAACCGGAGAGAGAGAGAGAAGGGAGGGTGAAATAGCAAATGGTCATTTAAACCTCAAAGTTTGAACCTTGGTGTTCGTCCACTCTTTGTCACTCATTCTAATGAAGACATTTGCTTGTTTTGGTAATAGTGCTGGAGCCATATTAAACATTCCTTACGTTCAAGATCAACTAAGATTGTTCATCAAGGAGAAGGAGAATCTTCAAGAGGCATTACTTGCAAGGTAGAATGAGATAACAGTCAAGTTTTCTATTTTAGTTTGAAGATGTCGGGGTTTATCTTCTCACCCAGGATTTCCAATTGACAGGAAGAAGGCCATAGTTTTCTAAAGAAAAGCATATACTTAAAACGTTTTGTTTTTTAGTTTTAGTCCTCTTCTCTTGACAAATTTTCTCGTGTGAATTTTTTTCCATTGTTTTGAACCACAGCTAAAAATTTAATGACGTCTTTCAATTAATGACGTCACATACAAGAGGTCTACTTCTGACATTTTTCTACAGTCTCGAAAAGTCGTTTTCCGACATGCGCGAACGCTTGTATCAAACATCACGGGCGAACCAGGCAACTTTGGGCAATTTCGGGCAGAAGCGCATGTTGTAAACTGCAAAATTAAAATCGATGAAATAAAGAAAAAATATTTGTTTCGATAGGAAAGCTCGTACAATAACATTGTTAAAGGAAAAGTCTTTTAGAATATTTGGAGAATGATTTGGAGGTTTTGTGCTTTGCGGTTCTTCTAATTTTCCTACTATTGTGACGTGCAATACTCTTTTGTTTATTTATTTATTTATTCATTTATTTCTTATTTCCTTTGAAGGCCATAAGTTTGATAACTGTTAGGTTAATTATGTTAAATAAAGGTTATTATCATTATTATTAACTAATTGAGATTTTAATGTCGCTAAACTAATTCTTGTCTTTCACGTGCTCCTGTGGGAATAGAATCACAAAGACGTGGCAGCCATGTTGGCGTACTAACAATGGAAACTTATAAGAAAATATTTTGTCAACTGTACACCAACATCATGGCCACCATCCATGACGTTACAGCAAAACCAAAAATGCATATTGTAATGTCGCTGTATGAATTACTTACTCATACTTGCCCGAAATAACCTTGTTTTTGAATCCGCCCGTAAAATTTGATGAAAGTGCCAGCGGATCTCGGAAAACGACTATTTTTTTGTGTGTTGTTATTTCTTTTTTCTTTACCAGACAGACTCGCAGGCCTCTGTACTCCCAGGATTCCCATTCACTTCCAGCATTCTTCGGATCCTAAGACATAAAAATCATTATATTTTTATATTTTGAGTTTTGTCTTTTTCTTAAAAGAAATCACCTCAAGTCAGCAGGGATGCTCTCAAAGGGAGTTACCCAAGATTCACAGCGGCCATTATCAGCTGCTGGATCCAGACCCACTCCAGACAGCTTCAACAAGCTAAGCAAACAGCGTGCAAAGTCTGCCACTCCTACTAAAAATGTTTCTATGGCAACAGATGAAGGCAAAGCCGAAGAACAAGGCGAATTAGCGGGCATTGGTAAGTTTGTGTAAGCCTGTTTTACATGGTTTTGTATCACTACTTCAGCGTTGAATGGACCAAATTCACTTGGGCGTAGTTGTTTTCCAATTTCAGACCTGTCATTCCCTTGGGTATTGTGTGAGCCTCAAACAAAGAATCGTATTCTCAAGGGATTGATACGTGGTCTGAAATGGGAAAACATTCTGCCCAAGTGGATTTGGTCTATTTAGCCAATTACATGTGAACATTCTCACGGTCTTAAGTGGTGCTTGCGCTTGGAAACATTAGGAGCTAAATGCTCAGGACCGGTTATTGAATAAAGGTTCAATTACTAGGAGGAGGGCTGGTGCATTTTCCATTTGCTGTGTATGTTTTTAAGAGGCCCTCCCCTTTCCTACTGCAGAAAAATTGTTGGTCCCCATAACATCTTACATAAATTGATATAATCACCCCTCAAAGGCGTGCAGAGATTTTTGTGACCCTCCCCTCCCCCATAATATCTTACATAAATTGATATGATCCACCTCAAAGGTCTGCACAGATTTTTGTGACCCTCCCCTCCCCCCATAATATCTTACATAAATTGATATGATCCACCTCAAAGGCCTTCACAGATTTTTGTGACCCTCCCCTTTTAGTTTGCACGAAAAATAATGGTCCCCCACCCCCCATTTGCACCAGCCCTCCCCCCTCTGATTAATGACCAGTCCCTCAAAAGTTGCAACAAAGCTTTCGTCTTTTTTACTCAAGTGAAAAGCGTAGTAACTTAGACATGTTTTATTTTAGTAAGCCAAGCCAAAGAAGAACAAGCAGTTGATAGCGATTATTCTGATGATTTTGATGAACTGGCCGAAGAGGAAACTTCATATTCAGACGACTTCGAGGAAGATACCGCTCTCAACGGGACACTTAAAAAACCCATGGGAGCTTCACCAAGCCCCTCGGGACTAGAAGAGGCTGAGAACGGGAATAACGACGCTGAGTATCCTGATGACTTTGAGGAAGACTCGGACGAGGAAGAGGTAGAAAGCGTGTCGATAATTTGCATTAATCTTGATGCCTAAATATAAAATAACTAGATACTACGTCTCGTGTTTGGACTGATCTACTCTTAAATTCTCCCAAACGCACCTCAGTTTTCATAAGCGTGTGAAAACACAGAACAAGTCTTTCGTTTCTTAATGATGGATGAAATATTCTGTAACAGACCTCTTTAAGGCCCCGTTATTCTCCGCAATTTTCTCAGCAACTTGTCTCGCAATGCTTGAAAATGTAGCGTTGCAGGTTACCGAGTTGCCGTGCTACACTGCAATGCGATCTCTGCAACTTGGAATAAGGAGCTGCTGAAGGGATGATACACTATGCAACAACGTTGCAAGTTACTGCAGTCCGTTGCGAAAAGTAAAACTGAGTTCTTAGAGCGCAACGCTGCGCGCGACAACCATAACCAAAAATGTATTCAGAATATTTCAAAAACATAAAAATGAGGCTGATCACTGGTCAGTGACCATGTTCTATAAAAAAATTGTTTTAATTTTAAATCGGTCTACAGTTTCAGTTAGGTATTAAGATAGAACACAGGAGTTTTGCTTTACTGATAGTCTTTTTTTCCCATGCATACTTTTGCTGTTGACATAAAATTCTTTGATATTGATTTATGATTTTTTTATTTATTCGTAGGTTTTGGATGACATTTTAAAGAATGCGAGAGCTGCACGGGAAGCCGAAGGTAACCATGAAGTAATTGATAAGTATTTTTCTTTTTCGAGAAATCATTCGAAATATCTCTATTCTTTTGTATTTGGTAGAGGAAGATGTTGTTGAAGACTTCGCTGAGTCCGTCTCCTGCAGACAGCGTCTAAAAGAGTAAAGAAGTTTCATTTTGATTTTATTATTTGGGTTTGCGCACTGTCTACATTTACTGCGCACACCATCATTTGATAAGCGGTTCATGTTCTATCTTTTGCGCACCGCACATGTAGACTGTACATGTCGTTGGCTACAACTATCAAGATAACACACACCGTGTAGTCATTTTAAAATGGGCCCCTGATTCTCCTTTAATACGTACCATTCACCACACGTTTTAACATGCTGTCCATCCGCATGTGACCGCGCGGTGCTACCACTAGCCGTGCACTGACTTCCTACAACTGTCTGCATACTGGTCATAATTTGTTTAGAATTTAAGGTGACTGCCTACTATTGAACCGAGTTTCGGATAAGTGCTGAGTTACCATGTAACCTTCGAAATTTTACTGAAAAAGATTGAAGAGCCATGCATCCTTTCTGCGCCCGCGCTCGAGCTCTTTAGAATGCGTGAGGAACGCCTGGATAATTTTCTTTATAGAACAAATACGATCAAATTCAAAATGGCGACCAAATTTCAAAGTTTACGTCTCAATATCTCGGAAACAAATACGGTGACCCCCAATGTTTTTCTTCTTTAAATTCAGTTATTACCAACTTATCTATAAAATACTTCAAAATGAAAACATTCTCAATGCAGGAGGACGAATGGTACGTAATTTACGAAAAAAAATCCACCTCTATATTGATTCAAATTCCACACAATTTAGTTGCACAGCGCGGATGAAAAGCCTCATAATTGCTTTGCACTTGATTCTTCAAACATGACTTTGTGACAGAAATGTGAAGGATAATATTCTTCATGTTCCGGCAGCTATTTGTTGCATTTACTTTATTTTCAACATTTTTCTTGATGTTTTTTATACCGATGCGTTAATTATAGGTTAGAGACTGTTGTGAGTGTTTTGTTTACAAATAAACGCACGCGCTGACTGTACAATGAACGAAAAATTTCAATACTGCACGAAGCGAAGCTTAACACTTTTAATATTCAATCAGAGTTCACTGCAGAAAGCGTGCATTATTACCGTGCATTATTACAATAATGCACGCTCGGGCTTGATGTCGTCACAAACATCAAGATCACGTGATCGATTTTAGCCAATGACGCGCCTGGATTTTGTACAGTGAACGATGATTGAATATTAAGTTTCATTAAAGCGCGCGTATTTTCTTCTGGGGGATGGGGGGCATATTTTGACGGTAAAGAAACGAATACGGTGTCCCCAAAGATCTCAAACCAAATCTAAATATTCAATCAGACTCTGTCCGTGCAAAGTTATTTATCCACGTGCCAGTTTTATTGTTTCATCGTTTATTCTTTCATCCCTTAGGAATTTATCTATAGTTTTAGTTTAACATATTCAAATTTTTCTTCACTTGAGAATGACGCTAAGCCGCGTTGAAACGTCTTGTAATTTTAAATTTTTTTCTTTTAACTTTAAAAAAAAAATTTTTTTAAAGTAGTTTTTAATGTCACAAGCTTTTATAATAAACACGTGAAATCAGCATAGTAAAGTTTCGTTAAAAACTTTTCTATCTAAAAAATGTTAAATACTTTTATTCAATAGTAGCCAGTCACCTTTAAACACTTGCCTTGCCTTTTGTAGCTTGTGCTGCACTGTTTACAGGTTTCTTACAAATAAATCTGTAAATAATACTTTCCCAAAGAATGGTCCATATTCACGATTAGTAAGTCACGTGGTTTCCGAGAGGGCAAACAACTTAAAATCATAAATCGAGGATCAATTTCAACGGTTCCCATAACACACTTTCTTTTGAATAATATTTGTCAAATAAAACTGAATTTGATCTTTGAAATTTGCCGATTGCTGTAAAAACAGAGTTCTTCCAGTGTTTGTCCCCCTGGAAGACTTCATGGCTAATTTGCATTACAATATGAAAACCATCATGGCGGCTATTGTGAATATGGTCTATTGTCACAGGCTTAGAGGGAATACACCAAATCGGCTAAGAGACTTGAGACTTGAGACTTGGGTTTATTTGCACACATATATACAATTTAAGTTATAAAATTACAAGAAATCACGCTTAAAATTAAGGGGAGAGAGAGAGAGAAAAAGGGAGTGAATATTACAAATGTTAAGGTAGTTCCGGAGCCATGAATTTTCTTACAAACTCTGTCATTTCAAGATCACTGTTGGGCAAGTTAAAAACCGAGAAAAAAAAAGAGGGGGTCTCCGTATTGGTTATAGAACTATGTGATGTCGTAAAAGTAGGTATTTTCGATGACTGGCGGTGATTTTGTTCGAATAGCCTGTATTCAATATAGTCCACAGATTGTAAACGGTTTCAGCGACCAAAAGCAAAACACTGTTCCCAGTAATAGCTGAAAGGTTATTCTAGCATTTCGTTTAATAAAATTGTTTTAAGTGAGTGTAAGTATGGTCGAAAGTAAATTCTAGAAGCAAAATTCTACGCCTAAGAGCGTCTAAATGCGTACAGGGTTGTAAAAATGTGGAAAGTTGACGATGATCTCGTCAATAGACATAGTATTTTTATTTTCTATATCACAAGAATAGTAAATGAAGCCTTAAACGGAAAAAAACAGGGGGTCACGGTATTATTTCAAGAGTTAGAGAACAACAAAAGAGAAAAGTCTTCGAAAACGAACCCTGAATACAACCCGATTTTAGCGATATTCTCGCTGGCCTTTTAGATCGATAAAATTCTTTAAATTTAAAAACTTGAGAATGAGGACCTACGTTTCACGGTGCACAGTAGTTTTTTATAAATGTTTTTCGACAGTTTGGTCGATAAAATGTTATTTTTCTGCGCTAAAGCTAGAGTTTCTACGCTTTATGATCGTTTACACACACTAGTGCCCAGACCCCCCACATCAAAACCAATATTCTTTAATAAAAGTGCGCGCGCTCGGATGCGCGGGGGATGCGCAGTAGCAAGGGTCCGGAACTACCTTAAGTATTAAGTGTGCAGAGGTGGTTAAAGTAGTTTAAACTTTCGAGTTAACGACCTCTAACGCGTTGCTATGTACGTTTCTATTCAATTCAAAACCTCCAAAAATTTCCATTTCATTCCATGTGATATCCAAATTCAAAAGACGAAGAATCTTATTCCCAAAAGGTTTGAATTGGAAACGTAAATAGCAACACGTTAGCTGATTTGATGTATGCCCTTTTGTCTTGCTCCGGTTACATGACACATTGACAACAGGGTACAATGAAACCGATACTGACTTTTTTCTTGTTTATCCTAAATTTTTAGACAAGTCATAGGTGCGTTGGGGGAGAAAGTCTTCGAAGAAGTCTGTGAACAGTGGGAAAATCAAAGTGTTGAAAAGGCCTTTGTAGAACGGTAAGTAGCACATGCCGGCCAGTTCCCCGATCGTCTCAAGACTTGATAACTTTAATTCGTTTTTTTGCATGATATCGTAAATTGTCAAGGCCTTGGTCTTAATGATTTACGATATCAAGCCCAACCTCATCTAGTAATTGCTTAGTAGATAACCCAGACCTTGGTCTTGATAATTTACGATATCATGCTCAATCATCCAGTTATTGCTAAATCTTCCCCCTCCTACCTATTGAAGACACTGTATCACACTGCGATCTTTCTTTTTGCCTTTTTCCCCACTGTAGACCGGAGTTCGAGAAGTTTTCAGGATCCAATATGATGGAAACGTGTTACCTCGTCAATGAACTATTCATCGATAATACACGAAACAACAAGGAAGCCTGACTGCTTGACAACAGAGTATAGTTTGTACGAGTGGTAAAAGATAAGGCAAATTGTAGCCTCATTGTAGCCTTTAAGTACGGTTACTACAATACGAAGCCATTTCAGTGTTACTGCATACCGCACCGTGTACTATACGTGCTGTAAGTCAGTCCGTACGTTTCCCACTCATACGATAACCACAGGCGCGGATCCAGGATTTTTAATAGGGAGGTGAATTTTGGTTTCTGAAATGAACAACCGCCAAAGGCTGGAGCAATTATAGAGGTCCGGGCGTGATCTTCCATGAATAATCAAATATGAGACCCGCGAAAATGCAAGTTTTAGTGTTTTGAGCAACATTTGCGAAACATTTACATGTATATTTTGCGGACTATGAAAAAGAAAAGAAGAGTCATTTCTTGATACAAAATAGTAAATAGGACACAAAACTATCAAAGTTAAATTGAGCATCTGTTTCCAGCGATCTCCATACTACCAAAACAGGCAGAGTGTGAATTGGGCTCAAGAAAACACACTCGACGGTGACAACAAAGATAAACGTGGTGTGATAAATTCCTGCACTCACGTGTAGTCGCATTTCTTTTTGTTTTCTGTCCTTGCCTCCTAATTTGCCTCAACTACAAATTGAAACCGGCGGCAAAAACAGAAAACAAAAAAGAATGCGACTACACGTGAGTGCAGGAATTTATCACACCACGTTTATCTTTGTTGTCACCGTCGAGTTTGTTTTCTTGAGCCCAATTCACACTCTACCTGTTTCGGTAGTAATTCCCCAGAATCCGGCATTCACTATTTTATGAAAGCGTCTGTAAACAGGTGATAGACTCTTCAAACAGTCTTGCACTGTGAGGAATTGAAAAATATGTTCCAAAATATCATTTGGAAGGTCGACCAAACAATGACCTGTTTTTTTGTTAAGCTTAATAAATAAGGAAATATTACAATATAACTTTAGCTGCAAATTTGATGTATTAGCAGTTGTTAGACAGTCTAAAGTTAATTTAAGAATGATCAGATGGAGTGTTTTAAACTGGCTTAGTTCACACTAAGGAGGTTTTCAAAAACCTTATATTATATTAATGAGGTTTCCCAAACAAAATTCAATAGATTTATTTAGCATTTACCATTCATATCAGACAAAAACACACTCATTCTTGGGGAATGACATGCGGCGCAGTGTAGTATGAAATCCTTCTCACATGGAAGCAAAGTTGTAGAGGTGGTTAGTAACTACGTGTGATGCAATTGTCAAAGATTTTGTTCAACCATAAAGATCAATCGGAGTAACTATCGAATACCCGCAAAAAAAACGAAGAGGATTTTAAAAGATACGTCTACGCCTGGCTAAAAGTGAAATTTAAGAAATGGGCTACCTGTGCCTAAGTGTCTTCGTAGAACGAAGCATTTCTTAGGAAGTGGCTACGCGTCTACGCGTCTACGCCCGGCTACGCGTCAGAATTCAGAAGTGGGCTACCTGTGCCTAAGTGTCTTCGTAAAACAAAACATTTCTTGGGAAGTGGCTACGCGTCTACGCGTAGCCGGCTACGCCTGGGTTGTTTTAGGCGCGTGGCATTCGATAGTTGTACCTTAATTTTATGCTGGTTGATATTAAAGTGGAAAAAATGTATCCAGTAAACTTGTTCCAAATTTGGATTTTTGGCAAGAAAAGTCGATTCACAACTGCTAACCTTCCCTAATCC
>WUAP02088111.1:0-16971 GCA_015163945.2 Stichodactyla helianthus
ATTTTAGCCGATCAACGCGCGCGTTATTTCACAGTTATTTTATAAATTACCTTAATTTTGCTGCAAGCACCGTCCATCATTTATAGTCTATACGATGTCAAACACTATCGAAAGCACAAATCGTACAGACTATCCATTCATAATAATGCTTGAAGGTAACAATAATAAAAAGAAGCCCTGCTGACATTTGTTTGTTTGCAATAATGATTTTGTATCAGTATCCAAGGTGCTTGAGGTTAACTTTGTGCTTCCCTACGAGTGAGCACCAAAAACAAGGAACACAGAGTCCGATGAGCTTCTTATCGGGCACCGTGCGCTTGCTTGTCGAGGGAAAATGTCGATTAGCTGCTGAAACTGACGCTAAGGTTGCTCGCTGAAAGTTACTCCACATCTGAGACCGAGTTCCTTTGAAACAATCAATATTCGGAGCGTGGTATGTGACCACTTCGTTAATAATCACTAAAGAAATATATTGAAACTGATTAATAAATCTTAGACGCTAAGGTAGTGAAAAGGGTAGGAAAGAATGCACTATGCGGCGGGCTCATTTCTGGTAGCATCCTTAACTCACAAAATACAATAGGCTTGATGATGATGATGATGATGATGATGATGATGATGATGATGACGACGACAATGATGATGACGATGACGACGATGATGACGATGATACTAATACCAATACCAATACCAATACCAATACTGATACTAATACTGATACTAATACTGATAATAGTAAATCATCATCCGGAATCACGACACGCACGGTAAAACCATAACCAAGAATGTAGTAGAATATTAAACACCAAGACTAGACTGCCGGTAGATAAGATTATCCAAGGATGACCTAGAACGTAATGAATGTTTGATAGCTAGTGCTTCGTTAAAGTATCCTTCAACGAGACTGTCCGTGAGATTTCTAAATTATGTTACCATCTAACACTGACCTTCCCTCGGTTCTAGAGGTGCTTGTTTGTTATTTCTGTTATGAGTATACACCTATTTCAAAAAAGCGCAGGTCATCGCTTTAAAGCTGTTCTCGTATTTAGCTATTTAACTGATTGCAAACTACTAAAAGATAAAACGATTTGAAAATAAAATATAGTTTAAAAATGAATTCAAAGCTCGTCTCAGATTTCAGATTTCAGATTGCTGACCGACAAACTTTTTTGAAATAGGTGTATAACAAGCGTCTCTGGAACCAAGATACGAACACAGTGACCTTTTTGATTCGTCTGATTCTTTAATCCGTATCAATGTCGAACAATTTGTATTCTTGACTGAGGTTTTTTTTTTTTTTTTTTTTTTTGGCTTCCTCGTGAAGTATTAATTTTATTTATGTATTGCTATAATAGATCTTATCCTTTAATTGTCAAGAATTTCGAGAATTCGTTTATCCGTGGAGAGATAAGACATAACAATAGGGTAAAGAGATCGCAATATGTACGATTCAGATGATTTTGCTGCTATCTTTTAATGGGACTAAGTGGATCAATGTTCCGCATTGAATCCTATTTTAACATTGATCATTAGTGCGCAAATCTCTTCAACGCGCCTTCCAGCGACGCATGTGTATTGCCTATACGAATAGCAGATCTCGTGCAAAGTGCCGTAGTCATACAACATATTAAACGTATTCATGCACATAGCCCCAGAAATATAGCTTGACATGCACTTCCGTTAAGTATTGCAAACAGTGATTCAGTGATAGCCAGACTATCTCTCTCATGTTTCTCGGGCCATTTATGGTCAGTCTTTCAAGAAAAACAACTTTGAGATGTCTCTTAATGAGGACGGTTTTTGAAAGTATCATTGAAATTTGGCGTCGGCGTGGTCTTCATGAACAGCGGCCTCTGTATAACGACGCTTAAATATCGGGTTATCAGTTCTGATGTCTCCAATTTGGGTTTTCCTCGTGTGTAGCTTCGATTATGAATGTTCTGCAGCTCATATATCAACTTTTCAGGCATCGAATAGTCATTCACTTTTCTAAAAATAAGACCCTAGTCTAGCAGTAGCGATTGCAACAGCCATCAGTTTTTCAGTTTTTCATAGCATTTCTTTCGCAATCGACACATATTTAGAGTGTGTATGATAAGGTCATAGTGTTGTTATTCGTTATTATCACAATAGTGATGAGGGTAGACATCACAAGTAATTCAATGTTGACATAGCTGAATATTGATTGCCCTCGGGCTTTTTCTATCTTCCATTGCGTTCTGTTGAATTCTTTGAAAATTGAGTTCATGACAAATACTGTTTTTAAACTAGTTTTAACTAGCGTGCATGTAAATGTGGTGTAGTCTTATCATATTAAAAAATATATATTATATTCATTTAATTGATTGAAGTTTAGTTCTTTTAGTATAAGGATTTTCCTCGTTCGAAAAAGAGCTCTAATATTTTGGGACTTGTTATAAATTAGCTGGGGGGAGGGGGTGGAGAAAGGAGGAGGGTCATCATTTTTTGAGCCTTCCAAAAGGTTTGGTCATCTAAAAATAGGCAAAAGGAAGAGAAAAGGTCACATAAAATTATACCGAGTCAGGATCAGATTAAGTATTGAATGCATGAAAGGGGGCATGAAAATTTAGATTAAATCCACATAGAAGGGTCAAGATATTTTACTCCCGTTTCTGAGAAGGAAAGTGTGAAGTCATTTGTAGCTCTAAATTTTAAATCACCCCTACCCCTTCTCATTTTTTAAGAGCTGTTCACAGCCTTAATTCTTTGCAAATCTCTTCTCGCCTCATGCAAAGCAAAGTTTGAAAAGTTGACACAATTATTTTGAGTACGTTCAAGATATGTCAACTGAAAGAAAACCAACAACTTGAAATTGGACAAATTGCATTCTGGACCGTGCTAAATTTCTGCAAACAAGCTTATCCGATTAGATCATTCTGATTCTCTCAGAAGATTGTCTTCAACTCTCCTTATTCAGAAAAAAAAAAGACAGGCCTTTTTCTTGCCTGAAATAAAATTCTAAAACTATTTTATTCGAAGTCTAAATCAAACAGACCTTTCCCTAACTTCGCTTGGATGATCAAGAAACAGTGGTTTCAAGTCAAGGTTGGCCTTGATAAACAAAAAAAATCAAGTTCAGTCTCGACTTGGAACCATTGTTTCGCGGTGATCATCCCAGTGAATTCGGGAAAGGTCTGTTGCTGCCTAAAATGAAGCCTGTGCCTATGACTCTTCACTTATTTGTTATAAAAAGGTCTAAGAACATTTAATAGTAGATAGTAAATGTTCTCCTTAATAGCGTACTGACATATTTCTATCAACGTATACCAGGGTTCAGTTCTTTGCTTCAGCACACCTCAGGTTGCCTGCAGGAGCACTTAAAAATACCTTGCGAAAACGCATTGTCAGATCCTAGCATTTAACAAGGCCTGTGGGGTTTCCCGCCAAAATACACTCAATTTTTGTCACTCATAACAAAGCAAAAATAAAATTCAGCAGATATTTAATGAGACAGAAATAGAAATACCAATCGTCTAGCGCGTCACTCGATCTTTTCAGAAAATGTTTCCTTACCTGACTGAAGTATTGTCTTTCAAAAAAGTTAACCTTTTCTGAAGTCAATGCAGTGAAGATTCCTGCGTAAGTATTGACTGTGAAGGGTCATCTGTCATTACTTGTGAGCCTTGTAAGCTACCATGTTATGAAATAATAATGACTGTTAATCGAAATTCTAGAATGAGTAATCAAAGATCGCGACGAGTTAGGCGTAAGTGGATTTCAAGATAGTTTTTATAGGTTATCCAGTAGTGTAATCACGCATATAATGTATTTCAACTATATTTTCTCTGTAAGTATACTTTAACATGTTTAAGATTGGTGTAAATGATTATGCTTGATATTGAAGAATAAAATTATCTGTTGTTGGTTAATTTTTCCTGTTCCTAAAGTATTAACACAGATATTCAAGTGTTTTCTATTTTTCTTTATCCAACAAATTAGTCATATTAAATTGATAATCCTTGAAATTTACAGCGGAAAACATAACGTGAGAGTAGGCCATTTGCATGATGGCGTAATTTACTACCAAGAATAGAATGCTTTGAGTGTCTTCTATTCTCAGGCAAATTTTACCAATTGTCTCTTTATTCCCAAGAGAGTAGAGAAATCTAAATAACAAAGTATTTTGACAAAGCATTCTGGTACTGATAGTAAAATGACGCCATCATGCAAATGGCCTGTTAAAACTTAAAACATAAACAACAAGGACCAAACAGTGAAATTACTTTCCTAGATATCTTGATCTTACGCAGGATGCTTCCGCAGAAGAGAACCCGCCACAAACAAAACTATCAAAGTTGCATGAGACATACTAAATTCTCTTTAAATCTTAAAATGTATACGGTAGGTTTCCAAATAAAAAAACTATGTCAACGATTCCTAAGGAGTTGAAGTCAAACAGTGAAATGACTTTCCTAGATATCTTGATCTTACGCAGGATGCTTCCGCAGAATAGAACCCGCCATAAACAAAACTATCAAAGTTGTATGAGACATTCTAAATTCTCTTTAAATCTTAAAATTTATACGCTAGGTTTCGAAATAAAAAAACTATGTGAAAGATTCCTAAGGAGTTGAAGTCGTTCTGCTTTGGTCTTAAACTGCAACAGTACCGCTAAGCGCTGCTCCAAGCAGTACAATTAACAAACATCAATTTATTAGCCCAATCAACAAAAGCCTGTTTTGCATAAATATTTTAAACCTTACCTTAAACCAAAGGTTTTTCTATGAATATCTTAATTATTGGTTGCAGTGGTTAGACAAAAGCTGGATACCCATACAGCTTGAGCAATGTTAGTTATGTGTGTCCTTATGAACAGAATTCCAGTAGGAGATCGCACGTGCGAGAGATGATCTATTGACCCGGAATCCGTCCATTTGTTCATTTCTAAGTATTGCAATGTTCATTAGTTTAATAAACAGATCGAACGGCTTGATAGCTTCGATTAATTAGCAATCGACTCGGCGAAGAACATCCCGCTTTTCAATTTGATCGATGACGATTTGCTAATACCAAAACGATTTCAAAGGTAGTCGCAGTTTTCTTAAAGAAAATAAGGTTCACCAGAATTGTATTTCGCACACAGCACCCGGTCAAAGAAGAATTCAGTAGAAGTTTGCTTGTGCTACTGATTAACCTTTTCACTCACTAAAACGATCAATGATGTGACTATTCACGTAGCGGTCACGTGACTAATAAATCGACCAATTACATTAAAGCAGGTACCATTATTATAAAAAAGGAAGAAAGAAAAAATTGATGGTTTTTTTGTCCAATTAGATATTTTTCCTTTATCATTGTTTTACACTCATTCTTCATTAGACTAATAGCATCCATATGTTGGTTTTATTGATTCGATCAATTTGCCTTATCAGTGCATCCGCAAACACCGGGTTTTCTTCCATTGAAGGCTTCGCAATTACTTTGTAAATCACTGATAGTGCCTTCATCACAACTACCTTTCCGCGACTGCTTTCCAACCAGTTACAAACATACTCTTAGCTGGCTTACTTAGCGGATGCGATGCTCATCCAATTTAAGTGGAATCGCTGTTCTAAGAACCTTTTAACAAGGGACAAGTACTTATTGAAGTTGAACTCCATATATCCGAAACAGAAGGACAATTGATGAAAATAACATCTTTGGAAGAGGTCATCTAATCTCAAAATGCGTGGTCTTATATAGTGCTGTTTTGGATGATAGTTCCACTATAAGATATAATATAAAAAATGTCCGGAAACTTCTGTGGCAAAAAAATGTTTAATGACTGCATACTGTGACATGGTGGGCGTTGGCATCTGTGTCAACCAGTCAGAGAACCCTTCGCAAGGAATTAACTCTATCAAGTTTGTATGCCTTCCTCATTATCAGCCCTGCATTAAAGTAATTGAACTACGAGCTGCTGGTTGTTTTAGATTTATTCATGCTATTAGAAATTTTATATTTGAAGTGATCCTTCCTCTGAAGATCAAGGAATGGGTATTGCACAAAAATTATACATTTTCAAAGTAATGAAAAATTGTTCTTACTCAGTAAAGTCAGTGCGAAAATCCTTCCTTTTTGCCAGCTTACTTTCGTGAAGCCATCATATTGCGAAAGAAATTCAATGATTCACGCTTGTTTGGACGAGTTTCTTACCAAGAAAATAATCAACTCTTTTCAATTGTAATCCCTCAAAAGTGTGATTAAATATTTTAGGGGAGCATGTTTTTATAACTCGAAATGTTTCATGGTTTATTGATTTGATTGATGCGTGTGGTTATACTAGAAAAATTTCCAATGTGTTAAGTGTTAACGCAATGAGCAAAATAAAAAATTACATATACAAAATTTCATTCTAAATGTTTTTTGCGAGGGAAAAGCAATTTTTTGGCTTTAATGCGAAAGATGATTGCTTATACTGTACATATATGCTATACGAGAGAATACGAATATAATGCCCAGCGCTTACCTTTTGTGGATGTTGAGCTTTCTCTATTGGTTCCTAGATGCGCATCTGAGTGAAATAGATGTGCAACGAATGGGCAGATATGTTTTCAAATAGTCCTATATTAAAACAGAGAACCTTACCGCGGGCCTTAGAGCAGCTCGCGGTACGAACACGGTCGTGACACGGTCAAGGCAAGGCAAGACACGGCAAAATTGTAGAAAACTTCACGGTCGCGGCAAGGCACGCTTACAACACCTATCGTGCCGCGAGCTTTTCACAGTCATACGAAATCTGCTCTGGCTAAAAGGTGGACTGATGTATTTAAGAGTACACCCACATTGTACATGAGAGATTTATCGAGCGATGCATTTTTTTCACGACTGTTACATGCAGGAAACTGAAGTAACTGTGACACTCTGACTAAGACTTAGTGTCCTCTATTCTCGATGTATCGCTGAACTTAACAAGACTAATTGGTCATTACAAATCCAGCAAATAAGTGCGCTCTAATTTAACATGGAGCATATCTAGGAAATCTTCTGTCATCAGGTCTTGCGACCAACTTATAACTCAGTATGGCTGTCGCTTTGAAATGAGAGGCTCGGTGATCCAGTTTTTGATAACAACCAATTCCTCTCAAGAATAGTCCAACATATCCGCTTCTTGCGAAATGATGTCACATTTCATCCCGACAAAAAATCTGGAAGTTTCTAAAGTTGACGCTTGCTTGAAACGACTTGGCATCAACTTTAACAAAGTCAAGTTGGTTTTAAAATCGTTCGAAACATTTCACCATTTCCATTAATTTAGGCACAACTTTCCGCTATCAGGTCACAAAAACTCATTACGTTCCTACTTCCCCAAATCAGTTTCAAACCGGAGTAATTTTTAATTCGGCTTAGAATAATTCACTAGATATTTAGTATGAAATCATATTCTTATTAAGTCTTTTTTTAACATTGTGGTTATGTAATTAAAACCGATTTGATAAAATAATATGTATTTGGTGATATATCAACTGTTATAGTCATTAGTAAGATTGCAAGCAATGACTTGAACACGCTATTTCTGTTGGTATTTATGGTTCAATAAAATTATAGAATATTTAAATCTTTAGTTATATTACTAGCCTTATTCGCTAAATACATAAGAGCTATTTTAGGAAAGTGTTATTTTCATAAAGACGAGTAAATTGTTTCGGCGCAACAGAAAAGACTCGATGGCGTTTTATGGTCATTCACAAACTACGAACGACGTCGGCAAAAGAACTTCACTCGATTAAGCCGATTAGAATAGACTAGACAAAACCATAACGATCTTATAAGTATATTTTTGTTTCAAAAGATCAAAGTTATTTTCAACATAAGCATGAGATCACATCTGTTCACTGGAGACCACACAATTTTGTCGGAAAGAAAGAAGATCTGCCGTCATGGGTTTTGAAGGCACTTAAATTCCGATTTTAATGTGGTCACCTATGGAGTACTGTTACAACCTAGGCAGGGAGTAGTCTTCGTGTCTGTAAGGAGTAATCTTATTACTTGTTTTGCTTTTCTCTTGAGATTATATAAAAGCATAACAGTATATTTGGTGCGTCAAATTAACGATAGGCGTCTTACCGCTTTTGTTTATCCTTGAAATAAAAACTTAGCAATGCCGTTGGCAGAAAATGGCCTGCGGTAAAAATAGGTCATTAGCTCAAGTTACAGGCGCTAGGCGGATATCTTTGGTCATCGTTTTCCCTTTTTTTTAACATCTATCTCTTGTTCTGACGCAGGCAAAATATATATCTTGAAGATGAACAACGAGCTGGTGTGTTTTTGACGTTTCCCGAAGTTAGAAGGGGAAAAAAAAAAAAAAAAAAAAAAAAAAAAAAACCTACAGCATTTCAAATCTAATGAAATAAGCCTGACAAATAATCGATTCTCGCGAAAACGCAATATGCAATTTTGCGCGCAACTCTGCCTTCCCGGCTCGAACTAATACACTGAATAACTTGGCGCACTAACTGTTGCGCTATTAGCATTGTTGGCTATTTACTTTCTTTAAAATGTTGTTTAATTTTCGCCGCAAAAAACCCTTAAGCTGCTGTTATAGATTTTGTCTCAAAGGGGAAAAATATATGTATCGAGGACCTTTAGTTTTCCAACCGCTGTTAAAAAGTTGCGACTGAAACGAGAAAAGATATTTTGAGATTTTTTATCTTCTTACCGGCTTGCAGTGTCTTGAATGCTACAGATCCAGAACAAAACCTCACATTTCAAAGACCTTTCTCACACTAACTCGCTACTTATATCAATTCATGCTTTATAACTGGTCTTTTCTTAACTTATCTCGAACATTAGCGCCAGCAGTCATCTCATTTCATCAGAAGATCAACGATGCCATTCAGTTGCCTGTTGGTAATCTTGCTGAATTCTTGCCGACTGATACAGACTTAATCCAACATATCTTAGCCTTGTCGTTGCGTTTGATCCTTGACCACTTGGTTCGTTTTTCAAGCAACATAAACCTCAAAATGAATCGATCTTATCGTTCGGAAATTATTACATATCATTGTTTTAAATATGCAAAAACCTGGACATGACGTATTTGTTCCAAGGACGGAAGGGGAGGGGAGAGTGGAGTGTAAGAAAAGGTCAGTATAAAGGAACAGTCATTTATCTCCTGGGGGGACTTACTTGACTTAAGTCATCCCCCCTCATTTTCGAACAAATTTACTAACAAATGTATGCGATCCCCCTTACCGTCTGTCGTTTTTTGCTGATCCCTGCTGACGCTCGTTGCAAAACCTCGTGAACCCCCCAAAATTCCTCCGACCCCCCCCCCCCCCTCCCCAAGGCCATAAATAATGACCGGTTCCTAAGACCTCGCAATTCATTGGGCTTTCTATAAAGATTGTTGCTTTCGCGGTTCTAGCGCGTACTCAGCCATTTGTATTTTTTCCTATCCTTGATTTTGCATCTTCCCCCTTGACTCAAAACTCAAAAATCCTTTCTAATTTTGATGTTCTTCTCAGTTTTTGTATCATTCATTCGCCTGATAAATTATCCAAAGACTTATTTATTCATACAGAGAAAGTCTGAGCTGCTCACCTTTCTTTTGTATCTCTTTTGATTTTCTCTACCCGCGGGTCTTCGTCCTTAAATCTGCTATCGATCTATATTTAGTTTGCAGTCGCGGACTACTACGAACTAAACAACCCTATTCCGTCTAAGTCTTCAGCTTATCGTCGATCAAAATCCCGTATAACAGATGATGATAGATGGATTATTTATTAGATCCTGCCCATTAGGAAAGAAATAGTTTCATCTAAAGATGCTCTAGAAAAATCAGTTTATTGAAATCGCCCGTAAATCAAATTGTTAATTGAGAACTTCGGCCCACGAAAAGTATTCACATTGCTTTACAGATATCATACTGATATCGCAATGCGTCAATTTAATCTATGATTTTTACACTAACTCTACAAAAAAGCGAGCTATGGGAAAGGATGTTCTAGTTTATGTTTTATATAGCATGCTTCGCGGAGGGGGTCCTGTCTACATGAAATCTTAACGGCCATCAAAAACTGAACAGAACTATTAGCATAATGCAAAACAATAGTTGATTTCCAATGAAGCTGAAATTAAAAGAGTTAGTGTTTAAAAGAGTGGTAGGTGATGTAGTTATGACATGTAAAACTGGACAAAAAAAGAAGAAGAGGGAATATAAGATAATTTCTAAAAAAAAAAAAAGGAACGGGCTACTTGTTGCCCGCTCAACACCCGAGTACATGTCAATACTATCTGCATGACCCGTGTGAACCCTCTCTTGCAATTATCAATATGATTCTTTCTCCCTTTTGAGTCAAAAAAATTAATAACGCAATTGAACTTGATAGCTTACTTTTTCCTTAACTGAGTGTTTATCAAAATTCCTATCGGCCCAATCAAGAAAAAAAGTTTGAAGGATTATCAGGTGCTTTGTTTTTGTTTGTTGTTGACGATGTTGAATTAGAGGTACTTTTTAAGTTATTAGATTTAGTTGCTATATGTACTTTACATGGGTTCATTTTAGTTTTAATGGCGTCACTGAAACGAAATGTCAACGTAAAACCGCAAGGCGCTGTTACACTATGCAATTTTCCTTGCAACTTGTCGCGTAATTTTGTTGCACAAGTTGCGCGAGACATTGCCTAGTGTAACATACCAAGAGTGTCTCGTGAAGTAGAACAAGTTGCGCGAGAAGTAGAACTCAGAGAGACACTTTTGGTCACTAGGCAATGCTCGTGCAACGGGACAAGTTGCAAGGAAAATTGCCTAGTGTAACAGCACCTTGATATATTTTTTTTCGCCGGAATGGGGCTTTCATTTTGATTTTCTTCCTATCGACACTAGATGACATATAACAGAAAAACTCCATACGACTTAGTAACGCTGCTTATCATTTAACTCCCCGATATCCAGGTCTTTGCTCAACTCACCTTAAGTTTGAGCGCTGTGGTTTTTCTTGGTACAGCCAAGGACAAAGCCTAAAGATACAGAACCAACAGGAGGGTCTAGATACAGAGGAATAGTAGATCGCTAGATGATCTTCGAGAAGCTTTTTTTTTTTTTTTTTTTGCTGTTGTAATTGGACTGCAGTTCAGTAGTCCTGTGAACAATACAAAGAAGTTTATTACAACGGTGCAGAAACTGAGCTTATTATTACAAAACTTTAGAAACTAAAATTACTTCCGCCGTTTTTGATAAAAATCACCACGGGAGAATGCCATTTGCTAACGATGCCGAAGCCTAAAGACCTCTTTTCTTTGACTCAATGTCTTTTCAGGTACTTTTATTATTTTGTAAACCATACTCATATTTTCCTTAAACAATATTTAGATTTTAAGCAATTATCAAAGTTTTTTTTTTTTTTTTTTTTTTTTTTTTTCCCTGTTTTATTCGAAGTGCTTCATCAATCTAGCCTATATTTTATTTAGGTAGATTGTGGTATTTGGGTTTTTTAGAATCATTAAAAAAAGAAAAAGAAAAAGAAAAGAAAAAGCGTTTGACAGCCGAGGCGCTAGATGATGCATACCTAGAGCAGCGGCTCAGTTCGGCGCATGAAAAGAAAAGAAAAGAAAAAAGAAATTAAACCCACTTAATTTTATTTTTAATATCAACTTTGTAATTAACAAATGTTCCTCTCAGAAAGTTCTTTCTCATAAATCATGCAAAATACGAACACTAACTGATGTCTCGAAAGCTTGTAATTTGTTCTTTAATGCTCGGCTTAAAACTGAACCATCGGCCAAAAAGCCAACACTTTATATATCATCATTCTGTTCGATTAAGGGATTGTTATGGGGCTGCCCAGTTCCATGCCACATTTACATAACAGTATATATAGTGATGATACCAACAGGTAGTATATTGTATGGTAGGTTTCAGTGTACATACAGCTTGTCAAGGTTATGTGTAATTAAATCTGTACTATATAATAATCTATGGACCAAAATTTGTTTCAATAGTTTCTCTTGTCTAATCGCATATGTAGTTTTGTTAATGATATACCATAATACATTTACATGAAACTGAATTATACTATTGTGGTCAGTTGGCCGATGCTTATAATTGGCATTTTTTTTCTGTATAGTGAGACCGCAGATCACAGTAAAGTGACCATCGACCACGCGCAAGTTGATGCTAAGTGAAGTTTAAGATGTAAGACTAAACGGCGAAGTATTTCAGTTTGGTATGTATGAAATCTTACTTGATTTGCGCTGCATCATCCTTATAAGCATCTTTTTTACCTTATATGTCAGTGGTATGTTGTACATTTTGCCCTATAAATCAACTCTAAAATAAACTCAAAGCGCAACCAGCCAGCAACCATAGCTTATCGAAATCGCTTTTCGGTCATTTGACTTATTTCATTTTTAGTTTCATACTGAAATACGTCTTGAAATAAGGCGGTTAATATTCGAATTATGATGATGGTGGACACCATATTCTTCTCCGGCGTGTACTTTTTGTATTATCGGTAGCACGGATAATTCAGCTTCTAATAAACGCAGTTACAGCTACCGCAGCTATTTATCCTTAAAGCAAATGCCTTCAATGCGTATGTATGATATTACCGACAATTTGGTGTCATCAATATGAGTTGCTTCTGTCACAAAAATCGATGTTACAACAGTACTAGGAAACGATGTATTCGGTAATTAAACTGGGCATGCGCAGGTGGTATGAACGCTTGTTGCACCTTACGGTTAAAACTCACAAGCAAGAGGCAGTTGACTAATGAGTTTTAAAGCCTTTACCAGGATATAAAAATCGTAAAAAAAAAAAAAAAATGTTTTCAAGGATATCCTTAAACCTCAAAAGCTATTACTAACGATACCTTGAGTAAGAACGTTCTTAGGTACTTTTCCGGAATAACACTTTTGAAATCAAAGGGTTTGATAAATGACATCGCGTGCCGCCTGCTTGTGATCCTTGCTTATTTGCTAAACAGTTTAATGATGAATCATATATGATATATGACACTGTTGGACAAAATAAGTATACACTTCCATTTAAAAAACGTTGTCACAGCCGAAAGCAACAAGCCAAAGTCCGCAAGGCAGTAATTCAGGAATTAAAATTTAGATGCGGTTATTTTAGTCTTTTTACAATGGTAGGCTGCTATGCTTCCCAGCTTCAAATGTGTGTTCAGAAACTCAGCTAAAACCTAACCACAGACGTTTCTTGCTTTTGGTCTCGGTCTTGTCGCTTGTTGCTTTTGTCAAGCACAACGTTTTTTTAAAATAGGTGTACATATCATTAACCTGAAGCTTAGAAATGGGTTACAGCCAATGAAATTCTATAAATTAAGTCAAAAAAGATCAAAGATTTGTTTGTCGCAATCATCCTCTTGCAAAAACTTGGCTATTTTATTTCCGAAATGACTAATAGTTCATATTTTGGACATTGAAAAACCGTTTAACGGTTCAGTGTGTGTTTTTGCGTTTATCCGAATTTCGTGAGTCTATATGTATTATTCATAATGAAATAGTTCCTAGTTCATTTTCGTATTTTCTTAAACACAGCTGCAGCTTTTTTTTTTTTTTTTTTTTTTTTTCTAACCATTTTTACCAAGATTTTACCAGTCCGGTGGTCCGTAGTGGAGATATTTGATTCGTTATCATTTATCAATCCCTGATATTTCGCTTCGATATTAATTCTATTCAACTACTGCCATTTTATCAAAGTGACAGAGCATGTGGAATCGTTATTTGCATTTTCCTCTGTAGTTATACCTTTAGTTATCTGCAGTAAGATGTCGCGCTCAAAGGAGATCGAGAAAGTTTTTTATTACCTTGCTCAGTTAACGCGGTATTCCATGCCCGACATGTAATTCGCCTTTCTCGGTGAGTTCAAAGAAAGACTAGACACGAACTCTATATGTCCCCAAAGTCAATCCCAGAATCCAATGCAATATGGCGGCACTTTTTGATATTTTCCCCAAATTCAGCCCCAAAATTCTGAGCGTACTCGTTCGTTTCCATTCCTCCGTTGAATTTTGCGAAGGCGAATAGACTTTTTCCGAGTTCGCTTGAATGATCACAGAGCAATAGTTTCAAGTCGAGTTTGGGCTTGATATCGTATCAAAACCAACCACGACTTGAGACTATGGTTTCGTTGTATTCCAGCAAATTTAGGAAGGTCTCTTATTTAGTTTTTGGTCCAAGAAATAATTCCCGGTTTCTAGCTAAATTGAAAATCCTACAGCTAGTGCTGTCTCAACAAAGTTTCAAACTCTGAATCAATCTAAATAATGAGCTAGCTAAAATTCACCCATACTAATTTTTTTCGGTTTTTCTAAATTTGGCTATAACCCGCAAGGCTCATACTTCGTGATCAGGGGCTTCCTTACTCAATTGATCTAAATCCCTTATGTTCTTAAAACTGTCTTATCCTATTCAAAAAACATATATTTTTCTTTCTTTCATAACTCGTATAGTCCTGCTTCCTGGCAACATTCTATGCAACGATGGGTGACTTTCCGGGTATTTAACATGCGTAATAATGTAATGAGTTGCCCTTTTCTACTACACTGGTGGTTTGCGGCTTCAGAAAGTCGAGCTTCAAAGGCCGTTAGATTATGTGCTCTCTTCATCATTAAGTCAATCTGCGTTATATGCGGCTTCACACTAAGTTTTCTTCCTAAACTATATCTTTCTCCTATATAAGCTATCCCCCTTAATTTTTACCTGTGTCTTAGCAGACGATGTCCTGTTGTTGAGGAATCGCTTCAATGGAGATTTCAAATGTGGCGTTAAAACTATGACACGAAACCTGTAGGCCCAAGCTTTGCCCTAAAATGCAACATTAAAACTGAAAGATTCTCAGAAGTCTGTTGTTCTTTCCAGTTTAAAGATGTTTCCTCCTAACTGTCTATGCTTTAAAATAATAAAGTGTCTTTTTCCTCTCTTAAACTTCTCTTTAAGGAAGCCGGTAACCCTTATGACGTCGCAGGTGTTCTTAAGTAGTACTTACACATACCAATAGCCATCAAATTATTTTTGTACTAGTCTCCTGTGGATTTGTCATTGGTTGAAGGTTGCAATCACTGTGGTTTATTCATCTCAATAAGGTGTAAATCATGAATCAGTGCGTCATTTATTACATCAATGATAGTCTAAAGGATTAAGTTAGGTTCACGTTTGATTTTCGATCCATTATTATTTAGGGTGTCCATGGCAACATTCAATTTGAAAGTGTGTGATAATGATACAAATAAATAACCCTTTCAGCTGTAAATCTATTGACATCACTGAGGTGATGACGTTCTTTGGACTTTTGCCTTCCTACGCTATTCTTGCCTATTCACACGTTTTCCTAAGGATGCAATTCCAAGTCCTTCTGATCGCTTAGTTTTTTGATTTTCTAGCTTATTTTATCCGCTGCTGTCCTCAACTGCCTTCTATGTATTCAAATGGGTGCCTCCTCTCTATTTCTCTTCCTGTACCTTGTACTACCCACTTCTTGTTAACCCCAATCCCCCACCCCCTCGCCAACTGCAATGTTTACTTTTCTGTTAACACACTTGAAATGAAAAAGAGAACCTTTTAATGCATGTTTTTATTCAATGTTGCTGAGTCCTTTACGAGGGTCCTGAAAGGGGGGGGGGGGGGGTCTTCTCAGCCTAACTTTTCCTCAAAATCCCAGTCCCAATCAGTTTATTTTAGCAATGACAATTCGAGTATTCGCCGCCATTTTAACACTTTACTGAATGATATCGCTGGCCAATAGATGCGTAGGACTAGGTGCTGCTTGTTGATACGTGGAGGCAGTGTCAAAGTTCGTTTTAATGTCTTTTAAGAATTTGAATGATCTAAAACTGCGGGGTTTTTCGACTTTTATTGAGGTAAAAAATTAATCCCAATCCTATCTGTTGCTTTGTTTCCCATTCCCAATGACCAAATCCCAGTCCCAGTGCATCAAATCCCATTTTCCCGTCCCCCAAAACGCCAATCCCTGCTCCCATTTAACCCCTTCAGGACCCTCCTTTACCGATTGATATTTAGTTCATAAGTAATACTAGTCTTGAAATAACCCACAAAGCTACCGTAGCTTGAGGCGGTTATCAATACAGTTTCTAGAGTCTTCAGTATCATCTTGAATTAGAATTAAGAATCAATGAAGTTTTAGACATTTTCTCGCAAATCTGTCTCCTCCAACTTCGATTTAAAACCACTTTTGTGATGGTCATTCTTACTAGAAAATTCAGGAAATATATTTTGCAGACTGTACTGACCAAGCTAGCCAAAAAGAAATGCAAACGTTTTCTGCGCATCCAGTCAAATAATCACCTAAAGTTATGGTTAGTTTTTATATTTATTTTCGTCGAAATCTCCAACTTAATTGCTCTATGACGTCATCAAAACATTCTATTGTTTAAACGCTAAGGATCATGGTCGTGTGAGGGGAAACAAAACAGTAACAACATAAAGAAAATTGGTATTAAATTATTAAATGAAGTTTTTAGACTGTAGAAAAGTGGTAACAACCACCAAATACAGTGAATATTGTATATTAAACATCAGTATCTCTTAAATTTGAAAACCAGACAATTTTAGAGCAAACGTTTTCTAGCCGAGCGAATTTTGTTCAAATTTCTGTTGTTGTGGACAATTCTGCCCCCTTCATAAACAAGCTGTGACGTCATAATGAAATAGGGCAATAGGCCTTTCCCAAGATATGGTTGAGTGAGTCCTGTACTTGCAAGTCTCGATTTCAGTACGTACCATCGTGCGCTGACCTATGTACTAATCTGATGCAGCGGACTTCGGGATGATTAAACAATAAAGCAAAGAAGAGTTGTTGATTAAACAATATATAACTTACATAATAATAACACCAAGAAGAAACTGCTACGATAATGAGATAGAGGCTTTGGTAAGTACAGGACTCACTCAGCCATATCTTGGGAAAGGCCTATTGACCACTTTCACATCCCCATAATGCTTTGCGTTTTTGGGGGGCAGAACGAGATAAAATCGTTAATATTACCAT
>WUAP02088222.1:0-16968 GCA_015163945.2 Stichodactyla helianthus
TAGTATTACTTTTATATAAAGTGGGTATCCTGTGGTTTGAAGTCTGAAGTCTGAAGTCTGAAGTCTGAAGTCTGAAGTCTGAAGGCCCTCCTCGGCCATCGTATTATCTTCATAGGATGATTTTCAATTTCTCTTTTCTGTGAGTAGAATTTGTGTAGAGGATCAGGCGTCGTAGTTATAAGTCTGCCAAATTTTTAATCATGGAATAATAAGACGTACTATTCATTAGATCATCTTTGCCCACCTCGTAAAAAATTTGGTCGATGGCTATTTTTGCATATGTGTACGTACAACAACATGGCAGCTATATCTTTATCTATATAAGTATCCCATGTGGATAATTGAAAACCAATCATTACCGATAAAATTGAGATTATATAGTGAAGTGTTATGGATGAATTAGAAAACTAGTCACGGTGACTCATCACAGTGACTCATCGTTTTGTAATTGTTTGGCTTTTAATGCCTCCATTAACTCTGGACGACCTCTGTGTTCGAGGCCTATGTATTATGGATCACAGGTGTTTGGAAGATTATATGCAGCTCCTCCTCCTCCTCACCCCCTCTCCTTTCCTTTCTCCTTCTTACGATCTGGCACAATTCACTATCAAAAGGATTCGGCCTTTAAGATATTTACTCAAATAAACGCCACGGCGTCTATTCGAGTAAATATGGTATGTATCTCAAAATATACCGTACCGTATATATATCGTGTATCTAAGATTTAAGGTGAGATTACGCACAAATAACTGTGAGTTTACGTTGCCCAAATCGGGATTTCTCAAAAACTCCATCTCCTACGGGAACTGTTTTTTAGTCTTTGCGAATGTTAACATTTCGTAGCCAATTCCCATCTCAGGCTCTTTCCGTATATTATTGGATTCAATATATTTCCCTCCATAACTTCTGCGTAACGCATCGTAATTACGAAATGTTCCAATACAGCGGGAAAATTTCACTCCAAACCCAACTTATCAACCACGTCTAAAACAAAATGCCGGACAATTAAGCCTAAACAACTCTTATCGTGATCGGTATGCACGTGATTAAGGCTTTGATAGCAAAAATCGACAAAACGAGAGGAAAAATACTGGTCAATACTGTTGTTAAACTACTGACAATTAGCCAAGCTCCCGCGCCAGGACGCCATTCACACCGCTATCTCAAGTAGTGAGCAAAGGTAACCGAAAAAAATTTGTTTCGATTAACTTGAATATTTTGTTAATTTATTTTAATAAATAACTTAAGCTTGTGACTATGCTGTTTTAGTAAATGAAATGTCTCTTAAAAGTTCAATAACTATTGTGAATCAAATTTATGCCAATACAACTAGTGACTAGATGTCTCTTTAGAAGTTTAATAACTGTACTTGAGAATTTTCTTCACATCTGCGCGCTTGGAAATGAAGTTGAGGCTTATTAGTGTGGCGTTGATTAATATTCTGTGCCCTCGCAGGTGGTCGTTTCGGAACTCGCATAAAAGCGCAAAATCAATTCGAAAATCAAAAGATATCGCCGAAGTTTGTAAGCAGGTAAGTCAAACTTATTCATTCAAGATTTTTTGTATATCCCGGCTTTAAAAGTTGAAATATTTAGCTCGGAAATTTTATATGGTTTAAAATTCTTGTGTAATAATTTCTAAATCTTAAGGATAACGATTATCGGAATAGAAAAGGAAAATTTTTCTTTTGGATTTTTATAGGAATTACTTCAGATGGCAAAATATTGATTTTCTTCATTATTTTTTTTATTGCTACAAAAATTGGAAGAAAAATGCAGAAAAGAGAAAGAATTGCTTTTATGTTGTTAAAATCGATGTTAAGCGCCTCTTTAATCTTCACCTAGTTTACTCATTTACTATTTACCGTTTTAAAATCTTCTTCGAAACAAAATCGAGTAACACTGTGCAGCTACCCCCCTCTCTTCATCACTAGTGCTCCGTTTTAAGGGTATTTAAAGCTAAAGCTACACGGATTAGAGAGAAGTCGAAACAAGTGTGTGAGTAGACTGAGGATCGAACCATGGACCTCTTGCTTAGAAGGCAGCGCACTAACCAACTACACCATACTTGTTTCTAAAAAATAAGACATTTATTTACCTTAGACACGATTTCGACGAAATGAAGTCTCAGAAAAGGTCTAGAAGTTCAGAAACTTCTAAGGAAAAGAAGGAAAAACAAAAAACAAAAGGAAAAGAAAGAAAAACAAACAAAAGTAAATAAATAAATAAATAAAAAGAAAAGAAAAGAAAAGGAGAGGAGAGGAGAGGAGAGGAGAGGAGAGGAAAGGAAAGGAAAGGAAAGGAAAGAAAAAAGAAAGAAACCTTCCCAAAGATGTTTTACCCAAAAATTGTAATTTCCATAAAAAAACGTAAGTATGATTCAAAGTTTGTAAATTTAGAATTTCAATGAACATATAAAGATCTATTGAAGGCATGAGGAATGAACACCAATTATTTGAAAACTATAAACGTTCTCGTATACTCAAAATTAAGTCATTATTATACTATTCTCTTCTGTAAAGAAACCTCAAAGTTGGTAATTTTACAGTTTCAGTGAGCAATATTACAGACATAATAAGCTCAAAAAGTGAACGGAAAATTGGGATTTTGACCGAGAAATGATAGACATAATTCCTGAATTATGACAGAATACCTTTTAAAAACTAAATCAATAATAATGTGGCCTTTACAAAGCGTGCGACAACACACTCTGTCAATCTCTGTCTTTAATCTATCGACCCATAGTAATATTAATCATGATCTACCTAAATGCGCGCCCGCACGAGAATAATGAAACGCCAAAACTGTAGTTTTTACCGACTTCAGTATTTTCACAACGAAGCGCCGCAGGGTAATTAATCGTTTGGTCCCTATTCTTTTCGCATTTTTCAAAACGAAAAGTTGAAACATTAAAGATTAATCCCAGATAACTTTCCTATTTTCGTTGTTTAATTGTTGTCAAGCGGATCTGCCAACTGATATTTTTCCATGGATGAATGATAACAATAGAGTACTCTATTATACCACCTCTTAAACGAAATTCTCGGCCTCTTATCAAAACTTTTATCACTCTTTGATCTTTATATTTAAATCTGCCCGTTTATGGACCGGCGAATCGTTAGCAAAATTACCAAGATTGACATCGCATATCGCATGATTACCACTCGTTCGACATTTCTAAAAGCAGCCATTATAAGCTCGATGACGTTTTCTGTAGGAAATATCTTTCCTTGAGCTTTCATTCATTCATTCATTCATTCATCCATTCGTTCGTTCATTCATTCATTCAGGTTTCTTTTTCTTTCTTCTTTTTCTTATTGTTTTATTCATTCGTTTATTCAGTCTCTCTTTCTTTCTTTCTCTCTTTCTTTCTTTCTCTCTTTCTTTCTTTCTCTCTTTCTTTCTTTCTTTTGAAAATAACAGTCCAATAAAAATCCCCAAGAGAGTTTCATTCGTTGTTTGCTTGAAATTGGAAGACATGGTTTGTTAACTTGATGGTTTGTTAACTTGATGGTTTGTTAACTTGATGGTTTGTTAACTTGATGTTTTATAAGCAGTAAGTACTACCCCCCCCCCCCCTGTAAAACGTAAAACAAGCGGGCAATTATAATAAACGTCTGCGTTTTCTTGGCATGTTCTTGTATGTCGACAAAAAAGAAAGAAAGAAAGAAAGAAACGAAAAATATACATACATACCAAAAAAAAAAAAAAAAAAAAATCATAACAAAGATTCTTTTAGCTATTAGTTTATCCTTTAGGAGCACATTTAAAATCTTTGGTCATACGATAGAACGATAAAAAAATGATAATAAACGTATTGCTTTAGATAAGTACTTAAAATCTCGTAAGAACATCCCAGAAGCTTGATATTAGTGAGCAGATATGGTGTAAAGAATTGTTTTCCTTCTCATTTCTCGTAACATTACGACATAATACGTTTATTAGGAGTCCCCGCAGGCATGTTCAGACTTAACGTACAATTAAGTGCAATACACAATACAATTTACACCCCGAAATCAACAAACATAAATTATCCAAACAGCCCTGACTCAGCTCTATTTCGCTCAAGTCACCAAAGGTCACAATAAAAATTTTCACTTTCAGCTTACTCTCTCTTTATGATTTAAGTTTTTCTTGTTGGGTTTCGCCCTTGTGTCGAGGGATTTTTCCTGGTTCTTCGGTTTTCCTTTCTCGCAAAACACAACACGCTAAATTCCAATTCGGTCTTGTGAGTTAGCTGTGCCTTGACTTAAGTGCTGTCATACGTTGCAACTTGTTTCGCTTTTCTCTCTCTTTTTTTTTTTTTTTTTTTTTGCGAGACAAGTTCTACTTCTTGCAACAGTTGCAGCAACATATGGCGAGACATTTTTGGTGTATTGCGAGACCATTTGCAAGGAAATTTCCAAGTGTAGCAACACCTTTAAATCAGCCCAAAGGTTTTTCAGAGTTCGCTAAAAAATGATGTATTTGTTTGTTTGTTTTCGCGCCTTTTTCCTCTTTGATCCAAAAATAATGAGAATAATCATTTAGTGGCTATAATGACTTTTGAAACGGCGGTTGTTCTAGCTGATTTAAAAATCAATTAATGTATCTTCGATATTCCAGCAAGAACTCAATAAAAACGGTGATTACATTCCAGACTGCGTTAAAGCTAACTTCAATAACGTTTTTATAAATTACCTGAAATATAGCTATTTCAATTAACGTTGTCGCAGAAAAAAGCCTAAAGGCTAAAGGCTTTCAACCATCTTTTGTTTACGAACAAACTTCGCTGTAGGCTAAGAAATTAAGGAATATGTGTCCAAGTTTTAGAATTTGCAAGCATACAGTGAGTTTCTTATTATGTCACGGTGAAGTAATTTTTTTCATGATTCTGCTCTCAAAGCTTTAAGCTTTAGGCTTTTTTCAGCGACAACGTTAAGTAAATTAGCTATAGTTAAATAATACCATTTTGTATGCAGCCTCTGGTCTCGGATAAACGATGCCTTGAACAAATACGAAGGATGGAGATGCCCCCTTCTTGTCGCTTGTAAAATCAAAATAATTATTTTAAACTTTCCAAAGTTATTATCCCAGTATATTTTTCCTAAATTAAACATTCTAAAAGGAAAAAAAAAAAAAAAAAAAAAAAAAAGAACTTGGGTTTTCATGTTCTTAAATAAAATGATTTCGAGGATCGGTTACAAATTTAGTGTGAAGCAGTCTTCAGAAGTTTCTAATACACTGTCAACTAATTTCAATTCACATGCAATTATGACAGGGTTATTAGTTCATGAGAGACTTTTTTGTAGGATATTTTAGTTAGCCGTTTGTATTTGTTTTTTCGCCAGCCACCATTTAGATTAAGGAAAGGAGGAGAGCAAAAAAGGGAGTAAGTAAGTAAGTAAGTACGAACGATTGAATGAATGTTGAATGAGAAAAAAGAAAGAAAGAAAGAAAAGAAAAGAAAGAAGGAAGGAAATTAGAGAGTAAGTATATAAGAAAGAATAGAAAGAATTAAAAGAAAAATAACATTAAGTCCTTGGCGGGAATCGAACCCCACATCTTCGGTTTACTAGTCCGATGTGTTAGCCACTACACCACAAGGACCAACCAATGTGGCAACTGTAGGGGATTCCAAGGCGTTATTTTTCTCTATGGTTAAGCTGAACACCGTAAATTTCGGGTACGCATATATATATTAGAAATGAAAGTAAAGTGAATGCGTTCAAGGGCTTAATGTTATTTTTCTCTTTATTCTTTCTAGATATACATCTACTTGCAAGAAGGTTGTCATAGGAGGAAAGAACTTTTGTAATCTAGTAAGAAAGGAATAACATTAAAAGACAAAAGAAAATCACTGAAGCTGAACCACTTTTTTTGTCTTTTAATGTTGTTCCTTTCTCACTAAATTACAAAAGTTCTTTCCCCCTATGACAACCTTCTTGCAACTAGGAGTACACACCGAACGCATTCACTTTACTTTCATTTCTAATATAAGGTATGTAGGAAAGACAGAAAGAAAAAGAACTAAAGAACGAAAATAATAATGATAATAATAGTAATAATAATAGTAATAATTATCATAATAATAATAATAATAATAGTAAGAAGAAGAAGAAGAAGAAGAAGAACAACAACAATAATAATAAACCAAATGAGGAAAGGAAGAAAGTGAAAGCAAGATATTATGAATTAAATATTCACGAAGTGTAATAAAAATTTTCGATGGGAGCATCAAAACGCTACGCTGGGCCTGATAGCTATCAACAGACATCATGCCGAGTATTTTCAATTATTGAGAAAGAAAACGCCAGATGTTCGCTAATTACTCTTCTTGATCCCTAAGGTTTATACATCTGTTTCAAAAAAGGTTGTCGGTCGGCGATCTGAAATCTGAAAACTGAGCCAGATAATTCTCAAGCGTAGGCTATCGCAAAAGGTGGTTTCGTATTTAGCCATTTTCTGAGATAGATAGATAAAATTTAATTTAAGAATAAAACTTCATTTAGAAATAAATTCACAGCTCGTGCCTCAATTCCTCTCGGTCTCAGATTTCAGATTTCAGATCGGCGACCGTCAACTTTTTTTGAAATAGGTGTATTACGAATTGTTAAGATAGCGCATACGGTAAAACTTACATAAATCGTCTTTCATTATGGAATTAATGAAAATATTGCTGCAATTAATACGATAATTTTAAAGTTCTGTTTTTATTATTATTATTTATATTATCATTAATACTTAATCATTAATTTATTCACTTATTTACTTACATATTTATTCATTTATTCCTTTACTTGTTTATTTACTTATTTATTTATCTATTTATAATGAAAAAAGCTCGTGAATACTGCTGTGCCTAAAAACAAACACCATCGCTATTTGAAATGTGACAGAAACACTAGAATGAGGTTAGTAATGACAAACAAACAGTCAAACCCCATTCATTATGGTTGAATTTTTATTTTGTTTTTTACAAAAAAATAATTATGGTAAGTTGAAATGAATAGCAAACACAATGCATTCGTTCAAATGATTATCTCCTAAGCTTAGAGTTATGAAAACAGAGTTTGGAATTAAGACTTGAAATATTCATAAGGGTAACACATTAATATTAATATACAACCTACAGTTTTTAAGCCACATAATACCTTTCAGCTTCTCCTTATCGGTAGTTAGAATTTACATATTCGTCGGCAATTATATAGACAATTTTATATCCATTTATTATAGTTGAGTCAAAATATTTATAGTATCTGATGATCGCAGACATAAGAAATGTCCTAGGAAATTCAAAATATATCAAGACTCTAAGTTAACAAATAGAACATCTGCAACTGTGCTCCGTTCAAGAACACAGGATGTGACGAAAGCTCGATCGAAGTGTAGGGAGGAACACAAGCCACAAGCTTAGCACGTCTTCTGCCTATAAGAGTAGGCGTAACTGAAAATGACTATATCATAAGATCATTAAAAAAAGCTTAGCAAGTTTGTTTGCTTCAGATTATTTGAACACAATGCATTCGTTCAAATGATTATCTCCTAAGCTTAGAGTTATGAAAACAGAGTTTGGTATTAAGACTTGAAATATTCATAAGGGTAACACATTAATATTAATATACAACCTACAGTTTTTAAGCTACATAATACCTTTCAACTTCTTCTTATCGGTAGTTAGAGGTTACATATTCGTCAACAATTATATTATTGCATCAGATCCCAAGAAGCATAAAGACAAGAAAGACATGGAGAGCAAAGTTTTCATTCTCATTTTGGCTGTGATTATTGGAATGTGCCTTGCAAAACCTGCCTCTGAGCGCAGATTTATACCTGGAAGATCTCTGAGCATTTACGAGAAGAGGCACCGTCACCCCTCGGAATATGTCCGAGGACTCGCCGAGAAGTTCCGTAAAGGTTTGTAAAACATGTCTTCCTGACAATTAGGATAAAATACTTTTTTATAGTGGAGATTTAAATTTGGACCAATTTTACTCAAACGCACTACCACTATAAAATAACATCTGGTATAGGGATAAGTTGGGATGAAATTGGAAAGGATTTTAAGGTGCTGTTACACTAGGCAATTATTATCGGCATTGCACGACATTGCTTAGTGCAACATACCAAAACTGTCTCTCTGGACGGAGCAGAAAAAACTTTTTATTTCTTTCGTTATAAGGACATCTATCCGTATTTAAGCTTAATATTTTGTAAACACGCTCTTTTGGGGCCAAAGAACAAAATATCAAATGTGACCAAAATTTAGTGAATACGATTTTGAGATATAACGCCTTGTACTTTGGGAGAGGTGATATTTTGATCAGCAGGAAAAAAATGACATTTATTAGGGTAATGGTTAGCATTAGGGTAACAGAGAGTTAAGATCCAAATGGGATTGCAATAGGAGAGTTAAGATCCAAATGGGATTGCAATAGATCTAAAATATTGGTTGATTCCTTTAGTAATAAAGAGAGTAAGCAAACAAGAGTTGTTTTAAGGCTGGGATTTAAAATTTAGCGACGTTTCAACTATCGAAAGAGAAGGGAAATGGAAGAAAAATGAAAGGAATAAAAAGGGGAAAAAATTGATGACACGATAAATTATGATTGTAGGAGGCGAAGAAATTAGTTCAGAAGATTGAACTAACGCGCTATAGGTAAGATTGTTGACAAAGAGTTATGTTATTAATTTCCTGTAGCAACATCTAATGACGAATGCGAAGATGTAAACCCTTATGAATGCATGTACAAGATGTTCAACAGCCCGATTGACGAGTGTGACACAATTAACTGCCCGTTCTCGTGTGATCTTTGTAAGTATTTTTTGCACTAAATCAACTTTAAATCATTTTAGTTAAGGTGCCTACTTGTAGAGCTTTAGGAAAGGTAAATATGAGTATCGTCATCATTATCATGTCCCGTATCTTGTGCGGGAGGTCGTGGTTTCAATTCCTGGGGCCGGACTAACACTCAGGGTCTTAAAATAACTGAGAAGGTGCTGCCTTTGTAACTACATCTGCAAATGGTTAGACCTTCACGTGTCTTGGATGACCACGTTAATGGCTGTCCCGCGCATTTGATTATATTCACTGAATGAGATAATTCTATATGATATAGAATTTGCGCATTATAAATGTTAAACATTTCCACTTCCAATTGCAAAACAATTATATTGTAGGAAAACTGGTAAATACTTTTACGAAATAAAGCGAATGGCATTAAGAGCCATCTTTCTATAGATTGGATTCTTTGTGGCCTTAATTAAATTCATTGTATTTTTGTTTAATAAAGGTTAAGAAGCCAATAAAACAAGATGAAGCTAACTACAGACTACAGACATTTAGAAGAAATATCATAGGAACTAAATCATGCACGATTGATAACTTAGTATGATGTATGAAGGTATCTGATTTATCTCGATCATTTGATCGAACGACGCAACCTCAAGACGACAGAAAAGAGCACACTTTTTTCCGTGCGCGCGCCGTCGTCCTCTCATCAAATTTCTATAAATCCCACCCTGACGCAATCTCGTTCCCATAGGGCTTAATTTTCTTCCTGCTAACCAGGAGAAAATCACGGTCTGCGGCGGGGAAATATAAGGGAACCTTAAGCAGCCTAGAAAATCGATGACGCGTCGATTTCCTACACTGCTTAATGTCCCATAATAGTCCCGATAAGGACACCAGCTTTGAAGACGACGGAGCGCGCAGCGTCAATCTCTTGAGGTCGCGTCATTTTTTCAAATCCGTCAAGATTGGTTTAAGAAATAAATTTTGCAGTAACTCCCAATACAAACGCAAACACGATCTGCGAGGTGACGTAAGAGCTGAAGTTTCGAACCCAACTCACGCGCTTTTCTTTCTCTGTGCTATTACGATATTTCACCCGGATACTCAGGTACCCTTACCAGGGTTCGTACAGGATCCCCTGGGAGAATTTCCAAAACTTTCCAAAGCCCTTTAACTCAAATTTCCAAAATCACACAAAGCACAAAAATAAAGCCAAATTCATGGATCTGAAACATTCAACATACATTTACCAATGCTAAACAATCAGCTACAAAAAACCCATAACTTTTCCATAGCCTAGCGGACCAAAAATCAATTTTCCAAAACTTTCAAGGTCCTGGAAAAATGCATAATCGATTTACAAAACTTTCCAAGACTTTCCAAAACCCGTACGAACCCTGCCTTACATCAAGATAAATGCACCACGTAATTATCCGTGTAAGGATTCGAATCTAAATACATGTGTTAAATAAAGAATTTTGTTGCTCGTGTATTGTTGAATCTTGTGACTTAAATGACATATTTTGTTTTTGAAAACTTTATTACTAAATCATATCTTGGGAATAAATGACTAATGGGAGGCACCACGCGTGCCACATTTCTCACATCCACAGGGCGAGCATAGGAGCGAGACAATTCACCTTTTCGGCGCTAGTCGTCACGTGGTATAAATTGTGTTGGATTGTGTTACGGTCACCAAAATGTTCGGACATTGTTCTCGGATTGCCGTACAAATGTACTAACTTTGAAACAAATTATTTACTCGATTTGTTTATCTGTTTTTCTAAATACAAGCAAAATATCATTTATCAACTTGATTAAAGATTTTCTTATTAGATTTTCTTACCGTTATTTAGAGAGCTAACTAAAGAAATCAATTTGGTATTTTGTTCAAAAGTCGGTGCATTTGTACGGCAATCCGAGAACAATGTACAAACATTTTGGTGACCGTAACACAATCCAACACAATTTATACCACGTGACGGCTAGCGTCGAAAAGGTGAAATTTCGGGCAATCTCGCTTTCTCGGATAAGCATCTATATACATCTATTTCAAAAATCGTTGTCGCAGCCGAAACAACATTCAACACTACAAGACTGCAAAGGATTTCGGTACTTTTTCTGATAAATGATGTTTGCAGTACTAGTATTTTCCAAAATATTCGGTTTAACACCTGGACTACCACTGCAGCTTGCCAGAAATATATGTCACAAACGCATGCAACCAAAATATCCTCTAGATGAATTAATTTTGAGTAAAATTACCGAAATCCTTTGCAGTTTTGGGGTCTTGACTGTTGCTTTCAGCTGCGACGATTTTTGAAATAGGTGTATAGAGGTTTTGCACGACCACGTGACGGCAGCCATTTTGAATGGCAGAACAATAATCTCTTTCCCCTAAGGGATTGAATTCTTTCTCATGTAAAACGATTTTACTGTTTCTGCCATGCAACATGGCTGCTGTGCAAAACCTCTATAGCAGCAAGTTATTTGTTGAGAAAATTGCTATTTTTAGCTAAAAATTGTCGGCCCCTTGACCATGTCAGATTAACCCCTTTCTGTGATCAGTAGGAATTGATCCCTCTCTCTCTCTCTCTCTCTCTTGGAACTAGTGGGAGACGTTAGAAAAGTTAAACCTGCGCAGGCTATAGTAAATACAGTGCGTGAAGAGCATTCAGTTTCATCCTTCTCAAAATACAAAAACAAAAGATTTTTTAATGCTGGAATATTTGGTACTACAAGTGACAAATCAGCGATTGTGCCGTTAAATCGGAAATCTATAATAAGAAAAATTGTTTAGTGTGGGTTTTATGTAGGCTCGGTTTCCCAGCCATCGGGGTTTCGTACGCACGAAACCCCGACGCTGGGAAACCGAGCCTGGGTTTTATGTTGCTTTTAAAGGGATTCATAGATCCACTCAAACAATAGCTCAACCAATCATGGCGTCACAGTTTTCCCAATGGAATATGGCAGGTCCGACAAACAACATCATAAACCTCTCGATTTCAGGGAGATTTTTAGCTTTTATTGCCGATTCCTCAAATGTATTCTTAGGATGCATAATATCCATCCATAATTTTTAGCAATCAACATTTGTCTTGACGCCGTAACGCGATAAAATGTTTTGGCTTGTCGGACGTAGCAACAGTAACTACGGAGCAGGGGAACTATGAATTAATGAGTAGAATAAACAAGAGAAAGTGTATTCAAGAGTCGGTTTATAAAAGAATAAATCCACCGTTCATTTCAGTTCTTTCGTCTTCATTTTTTATTTTTTATTTATTTTTATATTCGTTCATTTATTTCTTTATTTTTATTTTCACATGGAGGAAAATTCACACACAGAAACATATTTTATATTTTGTACATTTTATCATTCATTATATTTTTTATATTCTATTTATTATATATATTTTAATCTAGATTTAAATACACCAAATCGGGCTTTGCTTAATTCAACGGCATTGCACGTCAAACGAACAATAACCATTACTTTTTCCAGTAGCCTGAAAATAAAGCGACAGTAAGATACATTGAAATAAATATCCCCATTTTACATTCTACTCTATTTTATTTCATGTCATTTACAGTTGAAGGACATGAAGCGTACCCCCCTCAGACTCCATTAATGATTTCATTATTCGAACATTGAGTTGATTATTCTACCTTAGGTTTCATTAACAAAACCGAAGACTCCAAATTTCAAAATCTATATTCTACTTGCAAGTTGATTGGATTCTTCAACTAATTCCACAGATAGGTAGGAAAACTCCACAGGAAGGCTAATATGAAGTTTGCGTGCATTTCCGATCAAAATTCGAGTAGAGAATTGATTATGAAGTTTGGAGTCCTCCGTTTTATTCATGCAAACTCAGAGTGGATAACCAACTCAATATTCGAATAATGAAATCATTAATGGAGTCTAGAGGGGCACGCTTCATGTCCTTTGACTGTAATACTATTAAATGCGCCAATCAGCTGTGAAATAAGACGTAGAAGATGGAATTGGGTAGGACATGTACTCAGAAAAGATCAGGTGAGTCTGACTGTATGACAGCATTGGGATGGACGCCAGAGGGTCGCAGGGCGAAAGGGAAACCAAAGATGACTTGGAGGAGGACAGTTATTAAAAATACGAGACAAGGCAGAATGGACGAGCTCGAATGCAGCAAAAAGTTGTGGCACGGAGCAGAGAGGGTTGGAGGAATAGTGTAACGGCCTTATGCGCCTTCTGACACGAAGAAGGATGATGATGATGATGATGATGATGATGACAATGATGATTTAATATTTATAGGCCTTTCTCAGTATATATACTTCTTACTAACCGAACGCGATGGCCGTACCATAAGTTATGGACCGAGTTTTTTCCACTTTCTTAGCCCAAGCGCGCGGGCCATGAAAAAGTAGAAAAAACGAGGTTCCATAACTTTGGTACGGACCGAGCAAGCGAGATTAATAAGATGTTCATCATATGGTAAGGCGAACACAAAAATAAGGTCGGTGGTCCGTACCTTAAGTTATGGACCGCGAATTGACCAATAAAAGCGCGTGAAACTACCTTGCCATATAATAAACTAAATTATGGACCGCAAATTGACCAATGAGAGCATGTGAAATTACCTTGCCATATAAAAAAATACTTATTATTTGCTTGGGTAATATCTTATACGACAACTCTAGCAAAAAAAGAGTGAGAGAAACATTGCAAGGAATTGATCTTAAATAGGAGTTATCTAATACTCACATTCACCACAGCTTCTTGCGCATCTCTTCCTATAATAATCGTTACATGGCTCGATATTCAGGATGACGAACATGCAGTCATGTTGGTCAGCGATGTCGTGACAATCAGTTTCTTGATCGATTTCTACCGACACAAAAAAGTTGAGATTTTTGATAATTTACAAAATTGTTCTTTTCTTTTGTCATCGTCGTCCCCTGTTATTTTTAACCATATTATTTGTTTAGAGTCAAAACAAACTGCCTATGTTATAAAAGCATTTTAAATGCTATAGTCAAATATTGTGCAATAGATCTCTTTACCTTGGCGGTAATGTTTTCCCATTTCAGATCACGTGTCATTCCCTTGGGTTTTATTTCTTTGTTTCTCGGAAGCGCTTAAGATACATTAATATGTATGAACTCAAATAAAGAATCTTATTCCCAAGAGGATGACACGTGGTCTGAAATGGGAAAACATTACGCCCAAAGTAAAGAGGTCTTTTCTACACGAATCCTCAAAGTCATCTATTAGGATTATTTAACTCCGTTAACACGGCCATCCATTCCTCCCAATCTAAGTGCGCAAACTGGACTTAAGGCTCGAATACACGCTGTGACGTTGCTTGCAACGGGGAAAATCGCATCGTGTGTCCACCTGTGCAAACTGTTGCGCGCAACGTTTTTAACTCGTTTCTACTTCTGCTCACTCAACATTCGCACATGTAAACACACGATGCGATTTCCCCGTTGCAAGAACGTTGCTTTTTTCGTCTGAGCCTTACAAACATTATTCATTCCCGATTTCATTACCCTCATACCTGCTGAGCGTCCTGCTATCTGTGTATTGGTGTCCGACGAGTCCCGTGACGGGTAAGTAAGACAGCTGTTGACTAATATAGTCATAATAACAATGCCTATCAACTGACAAGCCATTCTGTGGGAGGCTGTAAAACGAAAGTGTTTTATAAATATTTATAAAATAACTGCGATACAACGCGCGCTCTCATTGGCTAAAGTTTATTTTTATAGTTTATTGAAAGTTGCCACAAAAAAAAAAAAAAAAAACAGGTACAGTGGTAAAAGATATGAAAGACGGGAGGAAAAAGAAAAAATAGAAATAGAAAAATGGAAAAGGAGGAAAAACTGGTGACAGGAGAAGAAAACAGAGCAATAGCCCCAATTGACATTCAACCCCTTACGTAATTATAAAAGATAAAATATGGATGCGTAGGGCCCGGGTCGAACGCCGCACCCCACACCAGCGAACGCACTACCGTGTTACATAAGAGCATGGAAACTTGGTTTTCGTGGAAACATATTTCATTTTACAAGTAAAGCTTTATAAAACGCCTTTTTCATGTTCTTTGCTGTTTTATCAACACTTGGGATGTTGGGGCGTAAAAAACTTAAAAAGCTTTGGAATCACTCGACTTCGGCTCGGGATCGTAAAACTTTTCTCGTGTTTTCCCAACTACCTGCGTGTTGATATAACAGCACAGAACATGGAAAAGCGATATATAAGGCTTAAAATAAACATGTTATCAAATATTTTCCGAATTTATAAGCACTGTAATGATTTAATGATGTAATGAGAAAAGCAGATCGGATTGTGCTAAAAGAAAAGAAAAAAAAAAGAAAGAAAGAAAGAAAGAAAGAAAGAAAAAGAAAACAAATAACAATAATAATAATAATAATAATAATAATGGAAACCTTATTTTAACATTTTTTACAGCAACAACAATAATAATAATAATAATAATAATAATAATAATAAAACTCACTCAAACAATTAGATAAAAATCTTTAAAAATAATAATTAAATAACGACACGTTGAAATATTTAGAAATGTAAATATATAGAGGTGTAAAGTGGTTTTTTTTTTACAAAAACCACTTTAACACCTCTTTCTAGATTACATTTCTAAATATTTCAACGTGTCGTTATTTAATTATCATCTTTTAAGTTCTTTTTACAAAAACCACTTTAGAAGAAATCCTTTTTTTGAAACTAGGAATAGAATAAATTAGCTGTAGAGATAAATAACCCGAAAGACCTCGGAACGTTTAAAATATTAAAATATTCAAGATAATCAATCAAGAAAAGACAAGAGTCGCTTTTCCAGCTGATCGAACAATAGACCTAATTCGCTTGGGCGTAATGTTTTCCCAACTCAGACCTCTTGGGAATACGATTCTTTGTTTGAGGTTTATCCATATTAATGTATCTTCTCAAGCCTTACCATTAAACAAAGGAAAAAGTCCCAAAGGAATGACACGTGACCTGTATTGGGAAAACAAATACGCCTAAGCGAATTAGGTCTATTCGTCGTGCAAAGCATTGTTGATCAAAACCTGCGGCCCCTCACTCTTTCTTGTTAAAAATCCTTTCTCGCCTTTTTAGACAATTCATAGATGATATATCACTCTGATTAAGAGTTTTGGACTTTTCTGAGACTCAAAATGTTTTGGATTCAATTAACAGTAGTTTTCAGGTAGAAAAAGTGCTGGAACATAGGGCCGGCCCGTAACAAATCACAACGGACTTTGATGGGCTAGAGAATTTAATGCGGCCGCTCAGCTGCTTGTGGTGAGAAAAACTATACTCGATTCCATTTAGATATTTGATAATATCACTTCGCAAACGTGTTAATAATCATAAATTTTCATATGATTTACAAACAGCAATTTTAAGTGTTACGAAGAGAATTTCAGGCTCGATTTTTGGCTATTCAATTTGGCGGACAACACAATACTCTCTAGAGACAACACAATACTCTCTAGAGACAACACAATACTCTCTAAAGACAACACAAAACTCTCTGGAGACAACACAATACTCTCTAGAGACAACACAATACTCTCTTGAGAATCGAAGACTGAAAATATTCCATTGTTTTGTCCTCCAACTTGAGCTGCTTTGGGAATTGCTGCAAGGGTTCTATAGACAGTTCTCCGACAGCCGTCATCTTGTGGGTCAGAAACGAAAAAAGAAAAAAAAGAAAAAGAAAAATTCAAGGTAATTCCCTAGAAATAAAACCGCACATGGAATTTTCATGAAGCTTCGCACAGTAGTGATTTTTGAGTTGTTTATCCACAAAATGAAACAAAAATGAGGGTCACCGTGTTCGTTTTAGCGCTGGTTAATATTTAAATTACACCATCTTTTGCGTCTCAAGGGCTAAACAGTCCAAAATCGAAATCGCGACAAATAAAATTTACTTCTTGAATCTGAGTATTTCTAGCTCCCTAAAGTGAACTCATTTTCAATCTTTGCATAACAATCTAGCAATATGATGTGATAAATTGACATGAAAATGCAGATGTTAAGCAAAAGAAGGTAAAATTGGATGATAGTATGTACCCTTGTAGCAGCGCGAAAACAGCTCTCAACGATTCGTTTAGTAAAATATCTAAAAATCTGGACATGGAATCTTCCCAGTAATTACATATATTATAGAAAACCTTATTTTC
>WUAP02088333.1:0-16965 GCA_015163945.2 Stichodactyla helianthus
TTTTTCTACTCAAGCACTCAAAATTGATATTTGTGCCAAGTTTAAAAAAAAAATCGACAAAAAATTGCACGATCGCATTACCTTAAGTCTGATAATTTATCTTAATGACTGACGAACTGGAAACATTTAATTGAGAGCAAAAATTTTCATTTATCAGCACTATTTTGAGACTATGTTATTTGTAGAGTCATTTTCTGCTTCATTTATGGATCATTTTTAAAAAACTGGCAAATTGACTGCTCACTAAAAGGAAAATTGGTTTGACAATTATTGACTTTGCAATAAAATGCTTACTAAAAACCTACGAGTCTTTGAACTTGATAGATTTGAATTTACCAGGTGCAAATTTGCATTTTGCTAACTCAGTTTGCCTATTTTTCTGGTCTTGCTATATATACTTTTGCTCTTTCAAAACAACTTGTTTCGAATGCAGAAATGATTTTTTTGAAAATGTTTCCTTCATTTCAGACTCAATTTACTCAATCCCAAATACTCTCCATTCTATCATCACGGTCAAGACTGATTTATTTTTTATTCACTCACATACAGTAAAGAGCTGGATTCACTGAATTTCAGGCACAAGAATTTGGTGTATATTTTCTAAGTTGTTCGTAACATATCTGATCCATCTGATTTTTACAGGCTTTTTTCCGTTTTAAATTTACCCTCAGAAAAAGTCATGAATTAAATTGACGTCCGACGTCCGATAACTCGTGAGAGTTTTAAAATGAGCCTCAACTCTTCTGTTTGCTATAAAATATTTGGAGCCTCGTGTACTACATGTGACTCGGCATACAAGTTTTTGCTCCGCATAGTTTTCGTTTAGTATTGAAAGCAAATTTTTAATCTCTCGCGGAGCTTAACTGTAAATGATTAACCACTATCGAAAAATGATCATCATTTCGCCAATTAGCGGGCCTAACTAAAACCACTTTTTTCGCTTATACGTTTAGCTTTTGTGGTTAGCATTAAAACATTTTTCAACGGTTTTGAGTAACCAGTGAACGAGATTCCATGGGATTATCTGGTTAACTCGACTTGATGGAATTGCATTCAGTGTTAGTGGATCTAAAGTCTACTCTAAAAGTGCAGCTAGACATAACCAAGGTGTCTGGCTTCAATTTACATTGGATTTTTTCTTATTTTAAACTCGTATACAATATATAGGCGTCATTTATTCTTACCAGTTATCAATCCAATAGCAAAGGAAACGAAGATCCATCCAAGCTGCATCTTGCGTTAGCAAGAAATCCAAGGAAAGATTTGCCGGCGTACTTTATGCTGTTAAACCTCAGGATTACCTAACGTAGCTATAGAAACTATATAACAGGTGCAATGGGTCAAGAACTTCAGGTTTTTTTAATAGGGATTTTATGGTATTTCTCTCGTATTTGCATACAATATGACAAGGCTTATAAAATGACAACTTGAGCTAAAAATCGATGATAAATTTATCTTTTCCGACCGAAATTTTTAAGCTGCTTCTCAAGCAAGTGGTTTCAATTGATGCGAATTAATTCTGAGTTCATCATTCACAAGGACGGATTAGTTGAAAGCAGTCAAGATTTCCCGCAAGAAAAAACTGGAATATTGTTATAAGTGTACAGTTGTGTTTTGATATTCCCTGTAATTTATTCATGCTTTATATATAAATTTCTTTTTTGTTTGAAATGGTTTCATGACGTAAATCCGAATAAAGGTTATTACACGGAAGTCAATTCTGTTCATTGACTGCCAATAAAAAAGTAACGAAATAGATTTTCATTGTTATTGATACAAATCGCCCGGCGCTACTTCTGGAACTTCTGCTACCTCCAGCATCTCATGTACATTGCTCACATATACAGAATGAAAAATAGTGCACTTCAGAAACAGATTCTGTTTGATAGAAGAGCATCTAGGACAGTATGGACTAGGATAGAATCCCTGCTGGGTATAGACACTCAACAACCAAAGAGAATGATGATGAAGGCATCGGACTTCATGCGCGTGACTGCTGGAGGAAAGATTTCCCAACCTATCCAGATAGAAGCACTCTAAAGCCGGAAACGCGCCTAACGGGAAAAGATGATGACGATGATGAGGCGCGAGAAACAAGGCGGAATTTCTATGATCTGGAAACGATAACTGCTGAACCACAGGTTTGATTGGATGATTCACAAAAAAACAATAGAAAGCCCTTTCAAGTAAGATTAAAGATCCGAGCCGAAGGCGAGGGTTTTTATCTGCATACCGTACCGTGAAATATCTGTAAGTCAATACGGTACAAATCACTCTATGAAACGGCACTCTTGCAACCGAGTACTTGAATCCTCGTAGAATTTATTGTAGAATAATACAGCCTTATTTGCCAAAAAGTTAAAAACGTACCATGCACAAATAAAAATTCATGACTTTGGAGTTCGACAAAGATTTATCTTTGGTCCCAAAATATTTTGTGCCAGTTGAGACCAGATGATTTTACGTAGCGAAATAAGGCGGTGTAAAAACAGTACGTAAGTGCGAGTTTTTGTAGACGAAGGAGGATAGAGAGAGTCGAGCAATTCCTAAAATAGCATATCATGGTTCGTCCGTCTGTCTATCTGTCTGTCTGTCTGACACAGGTATCCCATTCGACAGAAAATCAAAATTAACATTAAAAAGGCTTTACACTGTCTGATTGCTTTTGCCTATCGTTTTTCAAGGACAGAAAATCAGAAGCAGTATAGTAGAAAGAAAAAGGGTTCAAACAGCTGCATGCGCGATTGAGCATGAAAGTCATGCATGGGCGTGTTATCCATGGGTAACCTGTGTTATCTGCACCAAGATCAACAAACGAACTAAATATTACAGCGAAGGTACGTGCAGGCATCTTTACAGACTATTTACCTCGTTGCTTTTACGTTTTAAAGCAATTTTTTAGGTTAAACATTTATCTATAACCAAGATTCTACCAAAGAAAATCAAATAGCAACGGTGTAATCAAAATATTCTTAAGATAAAGAAACAGAAAAAATCAAAATGGCCGCTTGTCGATGTGACTGGGAAATAGTTGGAAAGGTTCTTTGTATTCTTCTTCTGCTATTCCAAGGAGGAGTCTTGGATTACTATTTGGTGAAGGAAGGCTCAACTTCGTATCTTGGCTTTATAACAACAGATGTCATTGTTCTCATCGTATGGTTTATTGTAGTATTCATAGCTAAAGCTCGCTTCAATATTTGGATGAAACTTCGACATCCAAAATTCCCCAAGTTTAAATTACGCTGGAAGTCCAGGAGAAACGTTGATGAATTAGACGGTGCCTACCGTGAAAACTACCCGGACGAGCTGCCATACGCTTTTGTTGCCTGGCTTGCATATACCAGTATTACTCTTGTGCCTGAAGTGGCTGTTATTTTTAAGAATTATGCTAACAAACTCGAAGATGTAAAACTATATGGCCAGAATGTTCTGAAGGTGGCTTTGTGTATCACCCCAATACTGTTCATTTTGCTAGTTAATTCCCATCATAATGCACGTCCAGACTCTTCAAGAAAATGGTATGTTGACAAACTGACTGGAAGTGTGACCCTGGATTTGATGGACAGCATTGACTTCCTGGAAATTCTGTTCTTAAATGACTTCCTTATTAACTTGCCTATAGAACTTGAAAATGCGATTATTGCATTTGCATGCATAAATTTTTTCCTTCCCACTCTTGCCCTCCTGGAACTCAGCGTCAATCAATTTGATGGCCAAGTCCGACCTGTTTCATTCCAAGTCATCTACTCCATGAGTTACATCTTATTGGTAAACTTACCTTTCTTCATCATACGACTGATTCTTTGGTTTGTCTACAACCAGGATGTGTCTGTCTTTATTGCCAAGAATATCATTATGACTTTTATCTATGTAATGGAATTACGCGAGTCCCTGGGCCCATCAAGGCCAAAGAAATGCCCAACGTGTCAAAAGCATTTCATTCCATCCTGCTTAGAGCAACACAGAATAGTTTGTCATTCAGCTGACCGACTACAAGCACAGGAAGAAGCCAATGGTAATGAAATGCAATCAGTGTGATTTTGATGTAGGTTCCATTAATAAAATGCAGGGAAGAGATAATATCAATGTTCAACATCTTCAATCCAGCTCAGCTGAAATCAAATTTCACCAGGAACAGCAGTTATTACAGCTGAGCCTGCAATGAGATAATCTTTTGTTTTGGAAGTAAGGCTGTCAGGTTAATACAATGCGTAATGGCTCATTTGCATCTCATCTACATACATCTGTAATAACAGCTATTATAGACCATTATTTCTTGTTACAGTCAAACTAGCTGAAGCGTACCCCTTAGACTGGATTAATAAATTTATTATTCAAATATTGAGCCATTATTTGTTTTCAGGAATGCATTCTGTTTGAAAATATTATTCCACTATTTGACCACTTTTAATGTATTTGCATACTTTTATGCACAGGATTTTGTACATTAAACTGACACATTTAGATGAGAAGCTGTCTGGTTTTACCAAATATGGTGAGTAGTAGCTCGTTTGTCAGCAAAATCCCGTGCATAAAAGTATGTGAATACATTAAAAGTGGTCATACTTTTGCACATCGTGCTGTAAATAATGGAATAATATTTTCAAAGGGAATACATTCCTGAAAACGAATAATGGCTCAATATTCAAATAATAAATTTATTATTCCAGTCTAGGGGGGTATGCTTCAGTTAGTTTGACTGTAAAGGGGCACTTGGATGAAATTCAAGGAAAATTGAAAATGGCTTCAAACTTAGCTAAACCTATCTATACGGTCCCAATAATCACCATGAAGCAAAATTTTCTTCACATCCAAAAGAGAGGGATAGAAATTGTCAAGTTATTTAGCATTTAAATTGTGAGTAAATGATGTCATTTACTCAACCCTATTGTTTCCTAGGTTTTAAACCAAAATTTCTCTGTGACAATGTGCTTAAAATGTAGATTTTTGGCAGAGAGAAGCTAGTTATTTAGCTATATTTATTTTTATATAGAAATAATTAGTTTTAAATTTTCACCGATTTTCATCCAAGTGGGGCTTTAAGTATTTTGAAATAATAGACCTTTTTAGCTTGGGCCTAATATTTTCTCAGACCATGAAATGGAAATTGTTTCTTTGTTTTTGTTTCTTGGTAACACTTGAGAAGATACATTAATATGGATGAGCCTTAAGCACAGGATCTTAATCTCAGGGATTGGCATGTGGTCTGAAATGGGAAAACATTATGCCAAAGCTGAAACGGTCTACATTATTTCAACTACATGTATACACCAAAATATTTCTGGATGTTCATAGTGTTTAACCACAGCTTAAAACAATATCTGAATATAGCAAATTCCACAAAGCTTACCCAGCTAAAAGTGATATAGATTGATTTTGCAATTTACAAAAGTAAAATGTTTTAATTTTCAGGGGTTTTTTGTGAATTTTGTGACGAACCAAAATTAGACAAACAAGAAACCATGGAAACAATTCTGAGAATAAATCCATAATTAATGAATACATTGTTGCATGCCATTGGTCAGAACACCATATTTAACATTCCAGATGTATTTTAAGTGTTTATGGTTGTCTTAGTTTGACTGTAACTGTGTGTGCATAATTTACATGATAATGTGATTGTGCTTTTTGAAAAAATGTTTATATATATTTAGTAATAGGTCAAAGACAGGAAAGAATATTTCATCCAACATCCAAACAACAAGAAAGGCACAACCAAGATAGAGGATGAAACACTCTTTCAAGTGGTAAATATCAGTCATTTATGTATCAGGTGTATGGTCTATTAAAGTGCTATACATGATAGACCATGCTGTCAGTCATTCATATATGGTCTATTTAAGTGCTATGAATGATAATGATTATTTTTAAAAACGGTCACTGTATTGACTGTTTTCCTTATTACCTCTTGGTACCACTACCAATACCAGAATCCTATTTGAACTTTCTTTTGTTAGCCAAATTAGGGATACTGATAATTTGGTTAACAACTTGTAACACTGATATACCCCCAAAACAATTAGGGACTCATCACAAAGTAAAGGGTGGAGTGGTTAAAAAGAGGGTAACACCATGTGACAGCTAGGGTCCAATCAGTGAATTATTCAGCCTGTAAATAAGAGTGGGTCAAGAGAAAATGAGCACTAGTCAATAGTGGTTATCAGTTTTGTGCCAGTGTTTAAGGGGTGGTCATGTTAAATGAACACTAAGAAAAGGGACGGCCACTTAAATAACTACCTTTATAAATTTAATTTTACCAGCCCACCCTACCCTCCATGTGCCTCCAAACCGATTACATCAACTGAAAAAGAAAAGATTTCAAAGAAGAGTTTTGGTAGTAATTATGTCAAGAGGTAGTATAAGGAGAAGATTATTTTTGTATATTTTTTCTACGCCAGGTTATTTTTACAAAAACAAACATGCTAAATTTATTTTTGTTAGTAAACATGGTACCAAGCTGCTTTAAAAAGAGTGAAGATAATACACTGGTTTCTTATTCTCAACTTTGATGGGCAATTTGTATAACTACAATAGCTTGTTATCCTTCACTGACATGAAAACTATTGTGTTCATGGAAAGTGCCCCTCAAATTTGAAACAAATGAGCCAAAAAAGAAATGCTTTATAGATGGTAAGAAAGCAGCCACAAGTTTATCAATAACCTAGAGTAACTGTCAGGTGTTTAACCTTGTTAAATAAAGTTGTTATTAGTAGAGCAGCATATACTCTCGGCAAAATTAAGATTTAGGTTTAAACTGCTTTGAGAAGTAAGTCCCTCTATTTTTGTTGTCAATATCTGCATGTATTTGATATTCATGTATTACATTAGCATCAAGTCTCAGTAATCCCATGGAAAGGGAAGTCAGAATAATAGTAATAGCCAACTTTTGATATTTTGGTTGAGTGACCACGCTTAATAAAATCTAGATCAAGGCTCCGGGGAAACAAAAGAATAATTACGATTATTCCGTTGTTTCGCAGGAGCCTTGACTCAGATCTTATTGTGTTAGATCTTATTGTGTTAGATCTTATTGTGTGTTAGATCTTATTGTGTGTTACAGATCTTATTGTGTGTTATTGTGTTATTACTCAACCAAAATATTGAAAGTTGGCTATTGATTATATCTGTACCCTGAACCACAGACAATGTGAACCAAGGAAAAATAGATAGATCTGGCTTGCAGTCTTCTAAAATAATAAGTATTTAAAGTTGCAACATGACATATGAACATGTAAATAGTGTGCTTTATTCAAATCTTGCTAGGCAAAATGTCTGTCTTGTAATTACAATAAACTAATGAAATGCTCTATGTTTCTTTGAGGTCATCTTTCGTGCGTTTCCTGTGAGTACTACAGCGAACCCAAGAAGCTTGCAATTCAATACAGCAGTCGAAAGAAAGTTTAGTCAGTAAAGCATTCATCTTAGATACTTCTTAAGTCCAAAGAGAATAGTAAAAACGAAAAATCTTTTTGATATGCTATGATTTCGTCTAAACATTTCTGTCTGTAATCTGGGGTCTTGGGTGGACTACTTTTATTGATTTCCAGTCCAAACAGATGGTATGGAACATCTTCGTCTTTTTCTTGTTCTTTTAAAATCTTCTGTCTTGTCGGTGTTTGAGCTTCTAGCTTTGAAGAAAAAGCCTCAGATAAGCGCAGGGATTTTTAAAAAATGTGGTTGTAGTCTAGGGAAGGATGTTTGTGTCAACGTACAACTTAGTCCACCAGCTTTCAGAAGCGTTTACGTCACGAATGGTTTCATTTAAGATGCACTTGCAGGACAGATTTTCTTTCTTAGCCTGCGTGTAGAAGTTTTCTTACCCCTTCCCCCTGCAAAAAAAAAAAAAAAAGAAATGGTTTCTTCCCGGTTTTCCACAGGGGAGACAAATGACGCAGGTTACTTGCTCACGGTTAGAGTATCATTTTCTTTTCCCAAAATTATCCCATAACATAAATGCTGCTTAATCATAACAATAAAAGTTGGAGAGCTTTCATGCGCGCATCTAAATAACCTTGAAACCATGCCAGAGACTATCAAGATCCTTATTCCAAATTTTGTTTAGCCTTTACTGCGATGAAGGGGAGTTATTTTTACTTCGGTATGTGCTTCTTGAAAAAGAGTTTCACCTACAGTAACCTTGTGGAATTTTATTGACAAACCTGCTTCTATGGACATGGTTTCGTTTTCTTTGGATGATGACATTGATTATGAAACTCTTGTAGCCCATTTTCTTCTCGTTGCTGGAGAGCTGCGAGCTTTCTTCAATTGATGCTGTCGCATTCGATTCGTGATAGTCGTAGGCTTCTTAAAACGGCTCTAAAAAGGAGAAATAAGGCCCAGTTCAGACGTCGAACTTTTGTCGCGTCGAATCTAATTGCCTTTTGAGGTTGAGCGCTGTTTTTCTTTGAAACTAGTAGAATTATGTATACCAAACTTAACTCATGCTGTCATCTGGTGCTTGGCAATAGAGCTGATGTCTTATATAGTAGTTCTTGGCGTCTTCTTAGCCGTTGTCCTTAACGGGCTATCAGATTCGACACGGCGAAAGTTCGACGTCTGAACCGGGCCTAAATCGTTAAATATGTGCAAGGCTGACATCAGAGGCCGAGGCTGTGTTGCGCATCTCATGTATGCCTATACGTGCCACAAACGTCATCAACTAACCTTAGATCTAGACTATTAATACTTGGTATTAATACTTGAATCCATTGCAGCGCTCTGTTTCGTATTCTTAAAACCAGACTCGTTTCTCTGGTCGTTTGTCTCCTTTTTTTCAAGTTTTCTACAGCTCTTCTCGTTCTTTCTTTTTCTCGTTGTTTTGATATCACTGGATTGGACGGATTGTCCAGGTACACTTATGATTTCGTCAAGCAGCACAAAATCTGAATCAGAAAAAGTAGTTATTTAAAATTGTATGCTATTGCTAGTAATTTTTTGTACTTCCACACCATTATAATGCTAAGTTCTTGTGTAGTAGTATTTGGCACAATGTTTTATAACGTAACAGGATGTATACGCAGCAAAGTCTAAAAACAAGTCCGCTTGTTCCCGCAACAGACGAATCGAAAAAGGTACTGCTACTGATCGTAATGCAACTGTTCGTTGCGTTCGGGCAGATAGATAGCTTTTATAGCATCAGTGCTGAGGAAACGTTTACACGGCTATCATGATCTTCTCTTACTCACGGTCAAGATGAAGCTCCCTTAAAGTTTATCAATTGCCAGGGTAACAAAATAACTATACTCACAGTATGATGCAGGAATCGTAGATTCTCCGAAATCCAAAGAACGTCTCGCGCTGCGACTCTTAACGATGTTGTTGGTAATAAACCACGAGTGATGACGTCCTCGAAGCTAACATCGCACGAGTGTGAATGGTTTTATAATAGTAATCGCGTTGAGACTTTTAGCTTGACGAGTCATGAGTGAGAAAACGCCCATTGAATAGAGTGCTTTGTTGTTTAGTTAACAGTGAACTCCAAGTGTAACATCCAGAGCGTTAGTTAATATATTATATTTTAGTTGATATTTTACAACGATGCTCAAAAGCTATAGTTTTCTTGCTAACGTTGCTTTAAGGACGAAGCTAAAGCTTCGAAATTCAGTCGGCCGCTTGGTCCTTCTACATAAGCACCCGATCGACTTTCTCCTAAGCAATAAAATTCCTTATATTCGGGTCCAGTTCCTACTACGATAGAGACAAATTCTTTCATATTTTCAGTGCGCTTTATCCAAGATCGAAAATCATACAAAATTAGAGCTTTTAAAGAAACTTTTTTCCCAAGATTGTTTCTACCCGCATAGTTTCATAATAACTTTTTATCTTCCAAAGACTCACAACTCGATTGAGACGCAAACAGGAGTATAAACAAACGCAATAAGAAAGTAATCTTACAAAACAATAGCTCCTATTCAAACTAAGGGGTGTTAAAATCTCGCGCGTTTTCTAATCTGATTTCTTTATCGTGACAAAGAAGCGATTTTAGATCCCTACAACAGTCGTAAAAGTTTTCATTGCGAATTCTTATTATTTGCGAAGAAGATCTTCCCATGGTAACGGCTTTTGGTTTCCAATTGAAAGTTTCAGTTGAAATCCTATACTTTTCACTATAGAAAAAGTTTATTTTAAAAGCGCAAATAAGAAATCGATGAAACCCGATAACTACCACTTATTGATATTTTTTCTCAGATTAAAATTCATCTCATGCTGCGTGCCATAAAGGCAACTAAACATTTGGCGCTTTCCTTCAAGTTTTTGTTAAACTTGGAACAAGACCAACACATATAGCATTTAAAACACCTTTATTGACAAATCTACAAGACTTAATAGATACATTGTTCAATATAGAGAATTAATAATATTACTTTCAAACCAATCTCTTATCAAGAAAAGCAGTGTTGAATATATCAGATGGTGTAAACAAACTATTGAATTCAGCAGCGATAAATGCATTCGATGGCTGAACATGAACAGAAACTTCTTCTTTCGCTGCCAACACGTTTGGCGGGAAATGTTGCAGAGGCGCGTAGCAACCCCATCTGGGCCTTGGAGCAGGAGTCACGTAACTGTAGTTTGGCGTCTGTAAACATGGTTGATATGCTTGTGACGCGTACAGGTTTCGTCTGGGTAAATCTGCATGTCTGCTGTGGTCGTCTTGGGCGAAGATCTGCTCGGGTAATTCAAAGTCTTTTGGAACATGGAAAGAGTTGGTGTCATAAAGGCTGATGCTGTCGGTCTGTAGGGGATTAGCTGTTACTACTGGCGTGCCGTTGAGGGATCTTCTAAGAACTGCTCTTCGTCTCCATCGTTCTAGCTCTTGTTCTGTGTGGGCGATCTTCTGAAGGCGAATTATCCTTCGTTTCTTGGAACGAGCATTCTTGAACCAGTTCTGAAAAACACGTGAAAAATAAACACGAAAATAAGTTTTAGGAGGAAATAAACAATGAAAGCATAAATTTTTGAGGAGAAGTTAAAATTTGATAGTTACTTTGATTCGTGTTACTTCTTCTCCCAAGGACAGCGCTAAAGCCTCGTATCTCTCATGATCAGGATTCTCGTCGATCTCAAATGCAGAATTCAACAGCTCTCTCTGCTTCGCCAGTAACCTTCTGCGCTTGCCCGGGGTAGGATTCTCAGGTGCTTTGACACATGGGACTTGTAAAGGCGAGTCCAAAGGAACTAGATCTGGAACTAATGAAAAAAGGAACGGTTAGAAAAACTAGTGGAAATAGTGCTTTAAAAAATATTGGAAAGAAAAGATAGTGATAATGCAATACTTACTGTAGAGAAAGGGATACTGCATGGAACCAAAGTCTAAACGGCGCTTAGTTCGAGACATAGCTGATAGATTTATGATCTTTCAACGTTAATTCTTCCACTCTGAAGCAGGTTGTTAAGTGAATGGTTGATCAAGATCAGCGATGGTTTATATAGTCCTGTAACTTAAGGGGAGGAGCTAGCTGAATAGCGTGGGGCCACTAAATTAACTCAGTTACAATAAGCAAAACAACAATAGAGTGAGCGTTGATAGAATCTCACACCTATCAGGAAAAGAGCGTCATCAGTAACTGCAATTGTTCTCCGTAAAGTGATTCAATTTGGAGGTGTGATAATGACCTATAGTTTGCGTGTAAACAATCTTGTTAAAATAATTTTAAAATTGTGTTTTCGTTTATTTTCAAGCTTAAGATAAAACTTTTCAAAGTTCTTCAAAATTTCGTTGAATACAAGGGCTTTCCTGTCTGTTGCAAACTAAGAAGATTAAGATTTGAATTTAGCCCGAAAGCACATATCACTTAATTGTTTTGACAACAAACTCATGGTTATGCAATCAAATGTAACTGCTTTTGTTTACAGGAAAGACAAAAAGAAAAAGAAAATAAAATGAAAATTGCGTGATTAGAATATATGTTCCAACAGTTTTTTAGCCCGTGAAATAGTTATTAGTCTAACAGAGATTAGCAGACACTAATTTCATTGTTTTCTTTTGTGTCTATTAGACTTTAACTATTAGTTTCTGTTTCAAGGGGTATGTGCCATCACTGTAAAGATTGCTTTTGTTGACAAAATAAAATTTATTTTGTTGTCAATTCTCACCTTTTAACCACTTCAGTTTGTTGCGTTTGGAAGATAATCTGATTAGCGTCCATCGTTTTATTGTTTTTCCTTTTCAAAAATCATTTTATTGTTGTTTACGTTATTGTCGTATTACCATGCATTCAATTTTAACTCATGTATAAACAACTACTATTACTACTAAGACAATGCGCCCCTTCACTGGCTTTTCCTTTTTTTAATTAGTTTAATCATCAATGCAGATTAATTCTATGAAAGACACCCACTCTTCTTTCAAAACACAGTTACTGTGACCTTATATGATATACTTCTAAGGCCCAGCGAACAGAGGCGAATGAATAATGAATCCAGTTTTCATGTTCGCGTCTGAATTTCCAGCAAGTTTACGGGGACTAATCGAGTCTAGAGGATTGAAAAACATGTAAGAACATTGATATGCTAATTCTTTGTAAGCGATAGTTCAGTGGTCTAATGCGTTGTGCTTTCAAGACAGTCAAGCCCGATTGGGCTGGGTTAGTACTCGGGTGGGCGACCACTACTTCGCTACCTGGCGAATTCAGATCTTTTCTTTTCATGTCTTTTTTTTCGGGGTCCCTGAACTGTTTATAAATAAAGACATGAGTCAGGATTTTTATATTTTCATTATATTTTCAAGATAATAAAATAGGCTTTACTGTTAAACAATATCAAAGTATATCAAAGTATAAAACTGATATAACGTAACTCCCTCGCAGTACAATATGGATATGTCGTTAAGACGAGTTCAGGAGAAGAGTCTTGATAATAGTAAGATTGTTGATAAACATGTAAAACTGGGGGAAAGTATGAAACGATGTACAAACAACTGCAACAAATTGTGAAGTAATGGTTTGATGTCAGAACTGCTCACACAGGCGCATTCCATCGACTCTGATGATGATAACCGTAGAGGCTGTCGAAACGTACGTCAGTCCCTGATTTTCTGGACTCTCATCCACGTGATCCTTCTAAACTCGTTGAAGTGCAAATGATAGTGATGAAAAAAGTGGCTAACAGAATTGAAAAAAGTGGTTTAACAGTTTGATAGTTTTTTGATGTCAGATTAGATTGAGAAGTGGTCCAAACGTCGTACAAATTAACCGCAATCCGGTAATCAACCGGGAACCAGTGCGATCCAAAAACTCGTACTCAGTTTGGCAGGTTAAAAAAAAAAGAAGATATTTCAGTCCGGATTTTTTGTTCAGAGAAGTAGCTGGAACATTGTACAAATTAACCGCAATCTGAATGCGATCCAAAAATTGGTACTTTGTTCCCCAGGATTCCAATTAAAAGTTCCAAAAATTGCATTTCAATCTTGTTTAGTTGCAGATCCATGCAAATGAATTTGTAGTTCGTCAGTAGTTCCACGGGTTACTATCAGCCTGAGTCCCAACTTGGATCCACAAGCGTGTTACTATCAGTCCGAGCTTTCTGGTCAATTCCAAACTTGGTCACTTGCAGTCCATGAAGTCGTTTCTTAAAAGACAGGATGGAGGAGGAGAGAGACAGAGAGGAAGGGAGACAGACGACAGTGACACACAAACACTAACTCACAGACAGGTAAGAGAGAAGAACATGAACCACGCGCACACGCAACCACACGTTTCAGAGGTAGAGATTGAGGTAGAGACAGAAACAGAAACAGCAACACCACACCAACGCACCCTCGCACATCACAAACTCATAGAAAGATACAAACTCACGCACGCGCACACGAAGACACAACAAATAGGATAAAGATTGAGGTAGAGAGTAAAAGTATATGTCGAACAGCCAACCGAAGCCTTGCAGAAAGGGTCCTTGTTAAGTATATCCAGAATTTAATCCGCAGCAATTCACTGGGTTGAAATCCAGGTTCCAGTTTTAGTTTTCCAGTAAAGATGGCTTCGTTAAGCTGGCTGTCGCAGTACACGGGCTTTCTACAAGAGAAATCCCTTCTTCATGCCACAGTAAGTGGACTTTGCTTCTTTTTTTGGTTGGACTTTTGGTTTCGCTTTCTCGGCTGGTTTGGCGGGTTCTTTGGCCTGAAACAAGACATTAAATGTTGTAAGATTTTCACACGTTTTCAAATCATTCCCGAGGTAAAAAAACTACTCATTCCATAAAAGGCTTGTTTCAGTTCAATACCTTGGCGCTGGTGAGGTAGGAATAGACCAGATAAGATCCTATCCCTAGCGTGACCACAGCAGCACCTCCAAGAAGGAGGTTCCGCATGAACGACATGGCCAAAACTAAACTTTCATGTTCGATTACGTCATTATAATGTATTCATTACTTTATGACGTCGTAATGGAATTCTAATCATGACTGATAACGTTTCACGATTAATTCTTTTTTACTCTTTTACTCATAGCTTTGGCTCAAATTTTTAGATGACTTATGTAAATTATTGTTCTTTCTGATTAATAAATCGAGACAGGGAGATCGAAACTAAAAAGTTTTTAATTCGTCTCAGGGTTTTATCATTTGTAACCGGAGTGGGTTCCCTGATTCCTACTCGATGACGGAGACTGTGAAGGAGATATAGCCGCTGAGCTTGCTGCCAGTCGGCTCGTGTTAGTTTTGCTCACATGGTGAATGTTGTTGTAGAAAAAAAGTTGTGAAATATTGAAAAAAAAATGAATGAAATCTTACCAGAAAAACGAATAATGGGATGGTAAAGAATACAAATTGATATCACAGAGACACATCAAGATCATCTGTGTTCAGAAAACGTTTCATGCCTTCTTGGAAACTTATTATTTATTTGAGAATGGAGTTTAAGCTTATTTTAATTAAGCTTATGTTTTCCACCAAAACACAAACACTTGGCTAAAATTTGTTGAGTATTTTGATTATCGATAGCAAGTCTTCCAGACTAAGACTGCCATGGCTGCTCTAGATAGTGCTGCAGAGATCAGCACGCTGCTTGATCAGTGGAAGAAAGATGAGGAGGAAAGACGATCTCCAACTGATACTTTGAACAGGTACATCAACTCTGTACTTTGAAGATATTCCACTTCCGTCCACAATTTTAAACAACTGTAAGCTTATTTAGAAAAAGAAACATAGTCATAACTATAATGCATTGGTGTTAAGTACAAAAACTATTTTTGAATGTTGACCTTGGATTTCTTTTTCTATGGCATGGGAATTTGGGTAAGTTATTTATTTACATACTTTAAGTACGGAAAAAACTTAATGCTTTTGATAACTTTGTTATTCAGGATGTCTGAACTTCTGGAACGTGAGAATGATTCTTATCATAAACTAGATCCAGACCCATTTGATGACAGACATCCAGGTATGTATATCAGTGGTATCTAGAACCCCAACTGTGCTACAAGTCAATGATCCAAAAACCAATAGTCCATAGTGGTTGTTTTATATGTAAAGTAATATAGAGAATTTCACTGCTTTTGCAATATGGCTCAGTAGAGCATGGGTCTGTTGTGTGGAGTGAGGTGCGGGATTGCAGAATATGCAGTATATACATTGGAAATAAATCCTCTATATTTATACACTAATATACATCTATTGTGTAGAGGTATACACACTTGACACTAAAAGTCAATTGTGCGAATTCTGCAATACCTTATTATATACAATAGACGTATAGTAGACAGCCTAGTATCTATTCTGTCTATTCTGTCAATCACTAAAACTGAAGCTACACACAAAGTGTCTATTCTGTCTATTCTGTCTATTTTCATCTAATTATACACTATAGATGTCTATTGTCTGTCTAGTGTTTATTTTGTCTATTCTGTCTAGGAAGATTTCACTTTAACTTCCTCTTTATAAATAGACAAAATAGACCTAAATAGACACACGACTGTCTACTCTATATCTATGCTCAATGTTTTTGTAAATAGACACCTCTGTCTATTTATAGAGAATAGACACTGAGAACAGACATGTGTATATCGTGCATATTCTGCAATCCTGCACCTTACTGTGCCTTTGTAATAATAATATCTGCAAATGGTTAGCCCTTAACACATTTTCTCGGCTGTGTGATAAAATACCATTACAACATGGAAAAATGCTTTTTAATTTTTAAATAATATTATTACATGCATGGAATGTGTGTTCAATAGGCTGTTGTCTTCCATATTTTAGGGAGAGCAGACCCTGATTGTGCACTTGGTCATATTCTCAAGGCCTTGTTCAAAAATGATGAATTTATGAACAAATTAGTCATCTCTTACATCATGAGTACAAGAGAAGATTTCGAGCTAAACTGCACTGCAGCTCGTCTTTTACTCAATGTGATGCCTGGACTGGAAAGTGCTATGGTCTTCCAGGATACTGTAAGTAATGTTGCTTTGGTCTGTAGCAAGTAAATGTACTTGATAAAACTTAAAGTGCAAGAATGATGCTATAAAAGACTTTTGATTGACCAATATTTTAACCAACATCTCATTGTCAGTCCAGTATTACACAGCCCACAGACTGTGGTGTGTGATTGACAAATGACCAACTGTCAGGATGCTAGTAATTGGCCAACAAACTACCATCAAACAGCCAACAAATGGCAGTTAATCATCTGACAGTCATCCAACAGGTCATCTGGGGTGTTGTTCTTGTGTATTACCCTTGATTATACCTCATCTTGATAAGGATATTGCGGGCTGACTTTAATTGTATTCTGCTTATCTAATCTTTCTAGGAGGGTTTGCTGAACAGGCTTTTTTCATGGGCACAGGATGGTAAAGAGCCATTGAGATCTTATGCTACAGGTACTACTAAAAGATATAACGTTCCTCTAAATGACCTTAATTTTTAACTCGTGGATATGTGAAGCATAGAAATTAGTTATTGTGAGGACTCTGGATATGCAAATGTGTCACTCACTCACTCGCTCACTCAGTGAGGTGTTAGCAGATCGAT
>WUAP02088444.1:0-16962 GCA_015163945.2 Stichodactyla helianthus
CCGATATTCTGGTTTTCACTTATCGTAAGGATCGGAGTCGGAATCGGAATCGGAAGAAAATGGAAACCTTCCGATCCAATTCCGATTCCGATTCCGACGCGCTTATGACTCTGATTCCGACTCCGTTTTCTAGTTTTCACTTCGTCTTAATCTGCTTATGACTCCGATTCCGACTCCGATTTCGATTCCGATTCCGACGCAAGTGAAAACCAGGCTTAACCCTTTGTTAATACTAAACCAAAAGAACAAATAAACAAATAAAAATATATATGAAAAAATATTCACATTTATACATTGGTCATTTTGTGTTGTTATTTAGTAGACTTTTGACTTGAAAGGGCCGTTAACGCAGGCAACCCAGGGGAAATAGCCATTTGCATGATGACGTAATTTACTACCAATTAAGACCAGAATGCTTTGAGCGGCTTCTATTGTCAGGCAAATTTTACCAATTGCCTCTTTATTCCCAAGAGAGTAGAAAAATCTGAATAACAAAGCATTTTGAAAAAGCATTCTGGTCTCGGTAGTGAAATTACGCCATCCGGCAAATGGCCAATTGACAGAGGATCTTGCTCCTTGGGTCGGGTATTTAGCAAGTACATTCTCCCCGGGAGGAGGGGAATTTGTCACTTGACAGAACGAGAGAGACTGGAAGGAAGGGGAAATTTGACATTTGTTAGAGTCCTGGGGGTAGGGGAATTGACTCTGTCATCTCCAAAAATGTCAACTCCCCCTGGGTCTGCAACCCCTGGAGCTAAACAATGATAAGTGCATTATATCGAATAGCTTTTGTCAAGTCCATACTGAGGAAAATTTGGCGCCTCGAAAATAGTTATCCAACATACAAATATACATAGACGCGGTTTTATTGCATTGCTTTTTTTGTAGACAGGTTTGCAAGTCTGAGAGCGAGCGATTCCATTTTGTCGCTCTATTGTCGTTCATGCTCTAGAGATGTGAAATCTTAACCTGCTGATTGTGTCGCTTTTATTGATATGCTTGTTTTGACTTATTTTATTTTTCATGTTTGCGATGCGAAACTTAATAAGAAGGAAGGAAGACTGAGACAGTAGACTCGGTCTCTATTGGACAATATAATTGCTCTATTCTAATGAATATTTTTGTTTTTGGGGGAATTAGAATTGATGGTTTTCCTAAAGTAATGTTTCTGACTGAATTTATTAGAGACGGTTGCCTTTGACTGAGGCTGTGAACATGTGTGTTTAATCTACAAACCTTGGAAAAAAAGGAAAAAATGGTTTTAAGACAAGGAAATTCTAGCAATCAATTACAGTTAAATACAAGAAATGCCATGTTGTGACAAGTTGATATCGTCAAACTGGAGCTCCCTTATTTTGCATCACCAGCCCCTTCTCCTACTATCAGTATTTTTTTATGCGCTTTGCTCAAGGCTTTGCCTTTCGTGAATAATTTTTAAGACTCGAATTTAAAATGTCTGAAGTTTTGGAAGCTATTTTTGTGTACTAATTTAAGCGGCGCATCGTCGCCATCAATTAATCATGACCGTGTGTAGCACAAAAAGTGTGACATGTCATGCTCTAATAACTGATTTTCATTCATTCACGTCACTTGGCTCGTCTGTCATTAACACGGCTGCCAGTGTTATACAAATTCTCCGCTTGATATCGCTTTCATATCGCGATCCCTCGCACGAGAACCAAGGAACTCCTTTATCTATCATTTACTAAACAAAACCATTGTCCTTCCTGGAGCTCTCTGAACGACTCCTTCGGATTCTCGTACACAGATGCCTGGAAAAAAGAGAGAGTTGATCGTGGCTATCGACTTCGGTACTACTTACAGTGGATTCGCTTTCGCACCCGTCAATGCAGTTGAGGAATCTGACATTTGTGTTTTTCGTGGATGGGGACGCGGGCAAGGGTTTAGCTTTTTCAAAACGCCTACATGTGTCTTGCTAACAGCCGAGGGAGAGTTTTACAAGTTCGGCCATGCTGCCGTCGAAACGTACGCCAAGCACTTAGCAAGAAACGAAGGCAAAGAACTGCTCTACTTCGATCGTTTCAAACTTGTCCTATATAACACAAAGGTTAGTAAAAAGCGCCGTGAATAACCTTATTTGTGATAATTATTAGTTGCCAGTTTATTTTTGGACTCTTTTCTTTGATGTCGGCCATTGGTGATGAAATTTCCTCAAACATATTTTCTCTAAGCTTATTTACTAGGTTTGGTATAAAGATACGAGTGCCAGCCAAGAGTATTATTTTATACACAAAACCATAATTCAACTCCTATTCTAAACTTAATGAGCCGAAGCGAATTTTAATCGAATGAAAAAGAAAACAATTATTTTTTTGTGGCCAAAAGAAAGGCTTTCTAGAATTCTCTGATCAATATATTGACCCCAAGGCCTATTCGCATTTAAATGATCAGATATGGAAAAATGATTAGGTACCCCCGGTATTATCTGGTGAAAATATCAAATATCTGAATAATGTCTGTCGAAAACTGTAAGCCAACACGCAAGTGTTCTTTGCTTGTCTTTTGAAGTGTGTGTGCACAGCTAAACTAGTTTTTCAAAGACGAAACATTTCGTGTTTCAAGTCCTACTTCTAATACAGGTCTCAACATGATAAGGTCTGCCTAAAGTCGATGAAAATATTTAATGGTAGAAAAAATATAACTAGTTATCAATTTACTTCATATCATTAAAGTATACTGCACTAACTATGACACTTTTAACCTGTCTTTACTTTATACCTTGTAGAAAATAAAATAAAAGGTGATTAAACGTGAAGCAAAGTTTGCTTTGGAAAAAAAAAATGGCACCCCAACCAAGTAGCTTGTTTCCGGTGTTTTTATTCGAGCTCGTGTCTTTTTAGAGATGAAAAATAGTTAGACAAATAATTTTGTATAATAGTCTAATTTGAGTTGGGATTAGTTCGTTTGCCTTTTGAACTGTCATAATACGTCTAACAGAAGGTCTTTTCTGTCATATTTGTGTACTAGTTTTCGTGTGTCGCCTTCATTATAAGCTTCACTCCTATTTGCTATTTACTTTTACAATTAAGATGTATTAGAACCTAATTTATCACAGAGGACGTTTTGAATTCATCTTCTATGAGTTTACTCGGTGATTCCAATATACTACTGGAGATAAAATCACGCAATCAGCCGTGTCTGTGACAGCCTGAGTAACGCAACACAGCCCTGTGACCTTGATAAACCGTTATACACCTATTTCAAAAATCGTTGTCGCAGCCGAAGCAACAGTCAACACTCCATGGCCGCAAAGGATTTCGGTATGTTTTCTCATAAATCATGTTTACAGTAATGGTATTTTCCAAAATATTCGATTTAATACCTGAGATACCACTGTAGCTTGACAGAAATATATATCACAAATGCATGCAACCAAAATATAATCTAGATGAATTAATTTTGAAAAAAATTACCGAAATCCTTTGCAGTCTTTGGAGTGTTGACTGTTGCCTTCAGCTGCGACAACGATTTTTGAAATAGGTGTATAAATTATGAGTGCAAAGTCTAGATATCTTATCAACAACTTATTCTGGTTTCAGTTATTTAATGTCTCTTAGAAAATGAAAGTTTCTAGAGCGATTTTACTTGTTCAAATCAGATAAAACGGAGAGTACTTGTATATTTATTCAGGGCAAGCCTTTCTTCTGGGCAGGGAATAGAAGGGATAAATTGAAAAAGGGCTAAGTCCTTAACACAGAGCAAAAACGTATAGGTTGATAAGAGTCAGGTACATTTTCATTGCTTTGGTCCACGTTTTGATCATGTTAAGCTACCTGCGTTGTTTGTCTTGAATATCGATTCGAAAGCTTATCATTCTTAACAACATTTTCGATTGTCGTTCGTTTTTATTCCTTTGCCTTCTTTTCTTTTTTGCTGGGATGATAAAACGCAATATTTTACAGGATTAAAACGAACGTGCTTGAATGTATACCAGCGGAAAAGTAAAATTACGTTGATCATTACATTTTTTTCTTCCCGGCTGACTGAATCACTTCCGAAGGAAAAAGATGACTCACAAAACGTAATTGAAGGAATTGATCCTTACTTGTCAACTATGCATTACCAGACATTTCGTCTTCTAATGAGTGAGCTTTCAGTAAAAATTAACAGCAACGAATAGGAGAAAGTGGGAGGGCAGAGTGAGTGGTCACGTTACTTTGGTGTGAATTTGTACCGAACTTTCTTCACTCTTCTCCTGTGGAAAGCAATTTTTTTTGCCAAGTGTGTGGGAGAGGGGGGAGGAGAGGGGAGGGGAGGAGGGATGTAAGAAACGCCTGTATACAAAGGCTAAATTAGACACAGGGTCGTGAGAAAATAGGGGGAGGCCAAAAATGTTTGCTAGTGGAGAGATGGATGAACATTTTTGCCAGGCATTCATTTAGAAACTTTTGGACCCATCTTTTAGTGGAATGGGGTGGGGGTTGTCTAGGAGGTACCTGGAAAAACCCCACCCCCCCAATAAATAATAAATGGTCGCTTTGAAAATTGCAGGCATACACGCGACCTACGGTACCCCACGTGCAAGTCGAGAGCCAGAGTCTGACACACTTTGAACCGAGCTTTGACATATGGTTGACAGAATGCAATATATAAACTAATCTAAAACTGTTGCATCGATTGACCCACTCAAAATATAGCTGAAGGGCACTACCTCTGCCACATGTGACAGAAATTAAGATCTAATAGTCTCGCCGGGATTAAGTGGATGCCCACTAACAACACGTACTGTCTACTTTGCTCACGAGCTGGGAAAAATGGGATTAGTTAAGGTGCCTCGATCGAAATACACAGCACGTTTAAGGCGCATCGTTAAACTTTCCCAGAGCCGTCAATTCTTATGCAATTGCTCTGAAACTTTGGCTGTTTCCGCGTTGAAATTTGGTTAAAATCTTAGCGCTCAATTTTGTTTACATCGCAATTTTGTGCATAATTCACGTAAAATTCCAAACATATTTCTACATCGTTTATCATCCTCATTAAAACTCAAAAGGATCAGTAGATATAGCGCTGTAGATTCGATTATAACGTTGTTCAGTAGTGAACTGACTAGCATTTCTCCCAACATTTTATATGTACATTATCTTATCTCTACCAAATAAATTTATTAGGTGATCCACTTGTTTGTACATATAGGGAGTACCATGCTAATGAAGCCTCGCAATCAAGTCTGAATTTGGTCTTTTTTTCTTTTTAAATATGTAGTGTGATAGAACGTGTTCGAAAGCGATGTGCATGAATAACTAGAGTGGAAAGTTGTCGGAGTTGAAGTGGAGCGGTTCGGAAATGCTGGAGTATGTCTGCCGCAAATGTCTATTCAATCAATTTACGCAGAAAAATAAGATGAAAGCGTCCTTTGTTTTTGCGGCCGTCGAGATTATAATGCTTCTGTACATTACATCCTGCTAGGTGGTGATATGATATACGTATTAGGCACCAACGCAAGCAGTTCTCCCGAACGGATGCAGACAGCATAGCTCGAAAACGATCAAGTGAAACCATAATGTCTGAACTAAAAATACCTTAACGATTGTATGATCTAGAAAGTACCATCAATCCTAATCATCGGACTATAGCCAACGTGGGAGATATTTAATCAATGTTATTTTGATATTCCTTTGATACACATCACACTCAGGTCACCTTTTCGTAAACATTCTTCAAAAATAGAATTTTGACAATATTGTTGACGTCGAGGAAAGTAATTAAAAGATTCCGTGGAGTGTGAATAGACGGTTGGTGATCAATATATAGTTGATTAGTTTAATTGATCTCTGAGGAGTTTGTGTTGCTTGGATGTTTTTAAAGTGCTGGAGCAGATTTGGGGGGGGGGAGGGGTTGTTCACTGGTTGCCCTGTGAACATCTCTCCTGCCCTCCATACTTGGGAAAATTATTTTATAAAATATTCATCGAGAGTTGGTTAACTTTTGGAACCCTTGAAACTGCTAGCTGCTCTTGAAGCGTATTCCTCACCTCACCTTACTCCACCTCACCTCACCTTACTCCACCTCACCTCACCTTACTCCACCTCACCTCACCTTACTCCACCTCACCACACCTCATCCACCTTTGAAACGAAGAATATGGTTTGAGATAGTTCTACCTCAGCAACCCCATTTACCCACCTAATTTTCCAATTCTCACTGCAGCGCATCGTTTCTTTCAGTCACTTGATCAAGAAACTCGCATCAAAGCCGCAAATGGACGCACGGTCCGCGCATTGGACCTCTTCGCAGTCTGCCTGGCGTACCTGCGTCAGATGGCGATGGATACCATCAATAATGCATACTTAGGAAAAAACGGGGAAAATGCCAGAAAATACGACACAAGCCAGGTACAATGGGTGCTGACTGTCCCTGCTATCTGGGAACCTACAGCCAAGGAATTCATGCGGGAAGCGGCTTATATGGTAAAATATAAAATAATATTAGAATACACCAATTTCAAAAAAGGTTCTCGATCGGGGATACTTTAATATATGACTCTCAAACAAAGAATCTTATACCCAAGAGGATGACACGGAGTCTGAAATGGGAAAACATTACGCCCAAGTGAATTTAGTTTTCTTTCTTTCTTTCTTTCTTTCTTTCTTTTCTTTTCTTTTCTTTCCTTTCCTTTCCTTTCCTTTCCTTTCCTTTCCTTTCCTTTCTTTCTATTTCTTTCTTTCTTTCTTTCTTTCTTTCTTTCTTTCTTTCACGTATCTCACTGTATTTCTTGGCCTGGGAGAACTGGCCTTGTCGTGTTTATCGATACCGTCGTCCTCCATAGACATAAAGACCTGTATATTTTGTACTCAGTTGTTATTCTTCGTAATACAGGGAGGACTAGCGTCTCCTGATGATCCCGATCAATTAATGATCGCCTTGGAACCTGAAGCAGCCTCGTTCTACTGTAAACGACTACAAATGAAAGACTTTCTGGGGGAGACAGGAGAAGAACTCGTCAATGAAATACTGAGAAAATCCTCTGGATCATACATGGTAGTGGATAACGGAGGTGCGTCTGTCTTCATGCATTTCTCATTTCAGTTCGCAAAGTTCCTTTTCTGTTTGAAATGAATGTAGGCTGGACAATTTTGAAAGACAATATCATTTGCGCGCTTGGCTCTTCGCTTGAAAGCCATTTAAGTGGCCGTGACAGTAACACATTCCGAAGCATTCCACTATTCTGATTGGATGATCGATATTCTAGCATCTTGTGATTGGCTGAAGAGATTTCTTCAAACGCGCGCCGTGACTGTACCTTGCACCGTGGTATAGAGCCGATTTCTTATGACTGGGAAGGGATGCAAATTTGTAGAGCCGTACGGTAGCCGGTACCGCACTTTACCGTAACCGTGATAGCGCGTTGTGACTGGATGATTTGCTATCAAACAATTGGAAGCCATCTCAGTGTGACTGCATTCCAGTGCTTCCACACAGTGTACTGTAGCTCATTACCATTTAAGTTTTTTTTTTTTCCTAACAGGAGGAACGCTGGATATCACGATGCATCAAATCCAGAAGGACGGGACGATAAAAGAGATCCACTCCCCTGTGGGCGGACAGTTGGGAGGAATACTAGTAGACAGTGAGTTCATTGCAATGCTGAAAAGAATATTTGGCGAGGATTTTATCAATTTATTCCAACGGGATTATCCAAATGACTGGCAAAAAATTATGAACGACTTTGAGATCCAAAAACGCGCGGAACACGGAGTAGACAGCGATGAGCTGAGCATTGTGCTTCCATTCAACTTCGTCGACTCGTACAGCCGAGTTATCGGCACGGATGACAACATCAATGAAAATCTACGATTATATTATACAAAGGGTGAAGTCAGCGTGGGTTCTGGGTATCTTTACGTCGATTTAGAGATCATAGAGAAATTTTACGAGGCTGTAATCAAGAAGACTGTAGATATGATTGGGAATCTTCTGAGTAACAAGAAACTCGCAGACGTCAAGACGTTGTTTTTAGTTGGTGGGTTCTCTCAGGCGCTGCCGCTGAGAAAGGCCATCATAGACGCGTTCCCAGAGATGAGAATCTTAACACCAAGAGAGAGCGAGTTAGCGATTATGAAGGGCGCGGTTACGTTCGCTCAGAATCCGAATATCCTGTCAGCGCGCGTAATGGCGCGAACGTACGGGATTGACATCAACGAGCAGTTCTGCCCAGAAAAGCATCCAGTTGAAAAACGCACCAATATTGAGGGAGTGTACTTCTGTGAGGATGTATTCGACCCTCTTGTAAGAGAAGACGAGGAAGTCAAAGTAGGCGAGAAGCGCACTTTCTTTTTCTCGCCTGTTCATCCACAACAAACCGTAGCGAGGTTGAAATTCTTCAGCACAGAAAAGAGAGATGTGGCTTTTATCACGGATCCTGACGTCAAGGCTGAGAATGTCGAGTTTGAAGTCATCAGTCCGGACATTAGTAAGGGATTGGAAAGAAAAATAGAATTAGACGTGTACTTTGGTGGAACGGAAATCAAAGTCAGTGCCATGGACGTCACTTCCGGTAGCTCGGCCAAGGCTTCTTTGAGACTGGTAACTAAAGGTTCTGTGTAGCCACTGGCCAAGTTAACGATTGCTTAGATGATTTTTAGGATGTTTTACCATCTCAAAAATGTGTGTTAATGGTTTAAGCTAATAGTCAATCTAAAGGAAAGAAATATGGTAAAACTATGAAGATGTGAATCTCAAAACAAAGTAAAGTTAAACATTACAAAAACAGTTGCCATGGCAACTAGTATGCCTAATAGAGTGATTCAGAGAATGCTAATAGATGAATAATAATTAATACATTGTGATAATCAGATTTATTTAACTCACTTTGCTTACTATAGCTAAAAAAGAGATATATTCCTTATTATTCAAAAAGTTATTTCAGATGAAAGATGTTTAACATTTGTGAAAAAGGCTCGATCATGAAACTTGCCATGTGACATTGTTGAATTGCATGTTGCATCGCAACTACTGCAGATATCGCTACCCTGTGCACTTCTGCTTTGTGTAATAAAGATTCGTCCAGGAAACTTCTGCTCTGGAATAGACCTTTCAGCTGTGATGTAATGTTTACCCATTTCAGACCACATGTCATCCTCTTGGGAATAAGATTCTTTGTTTGAGGTTCATCCATATTATGTATCTTCTCAAGCATTACCATTAAACAAAGAAATAAAACCCAGGGGAATGACGTGTGGTCTGAAATGGGAAAACATTACACCTAAGCAGAAAAGGTCTATACTTGCAATGCAACAATGTGCTGCATGAAAAGTATTGCCACATCTTTGCAGTTGATTTGTGAATATCTTACAACTGCTCCAAACAAATCAACTACTTATGACAATAGAATAAGTACAGGATCAAATGAGTAGAAACAAGCAGTCTTAATTAGCCACCCAACTGTGGTGCTTTGGAAAAACTAGAAGTTAATGCTGTCATTGTCAATTCTCAAGTTCCACGACATAAAAAAATAGTCTTATCTAGTGAAATTGGAAGGCTCAATGATTTGGCCTTAAGAAAGATTCCTTTTCTTTAACCAGTAAAGTTTTTAAAGAAAGAAATGATATGTATAAATAAATTAGAAAATGTCAATAAAATATGAGTGAATGAATGAAATAAAAGTGATGATCAGACACAAGTAGAAAAATAATACTAGAGTGAGTGCCATACTCACAGATTCCTGTGACACAAGTCCATAAAGGACTGTACAAGATAATTCAAAGGAAAACTTGCAGATTAAAAGGGGTTGAGTGTAAGCAGTGCCTTACAATACCCTAAAAATACTAAGATCAATTGCCAAACCCATGTTGTAAGTCTTCAAGTTAATTTTATTTATATTATCATATTAGGTGAATCGTCTTTTTGTTTGGTACATCTGATGGTGTCATGAGGGAGGGGAGGTAGGGGATTGGTTTGGTACATCTGATGGTGTCATGAGAGGTAGGGGATTGGTTTGGTACATCTGATGGTGTCATGAGGGAGGGGAGGTAGGGGATTGGTTTGGTACATCTGATGGTGTCATGAGAGGTAGGGGATTGGTTTGGTACATCTGATGGTGTCATGAGGGAGGGGAGGTAGGGGATTGGTTTGGTACATCTGGTGTCATGAGGGAGGGGAGTAAGGGGATTGGTTTGGTACATCTGATGGTGTTGTTTGTCTTGACTTGGATGTGGATTTGTGGAAAACCTTGTTTGTCAGCCAGACCACCAGGGTAAATACTCTAATTGGGAACTGACTGAAAATAACATGGAAAAGACATTGGAATGTACCTTTTCTTTCTTTCTAACTTTCTTTTATGATGACATAAAAAATCATGATAGAAAGAATGGAAATGGAAGAGAAAAAAAATGGGAATTTCATTTACAGGGTTTTCATTAAGTGCTGAAGATCAGAGGATGCTCCAGTAACTGATCAAAATTCTCTGGCTAAAATTACAATTCATAGCTTAGTATTGCATATAAAATGTCCTGACTCTCCTGCTAGTTCATGATCTGCTCCTATTATTTCAAGACTTAATGAAAACACTGCATTTAGTTTGTATTTGTAATAAATAAATATGGCCACTAAAACATTTTTTATCTGATATAGGTATAATTACATTATATATAAAACTATATTGTTATATATATTATAATACTCATGAATAATTAATGAGGCCAAAACAATAGAAAATCATAAGCATGGAGGAGTCTGTATATCTGATACAGATTCGTCCTGATTTGCATAAACTTTAAAGCTGATTTTCTCAGTTGAATTCACATGTATGTTCAAAATTTTTGTCAAACACCATCTAGGTAACCTAGATGTATCATAAGTCATATACATTATTCGCGTCCAATCTGTATGGGATATACAAACTCTCGCCCGCGGCTCGAGCTTGTATATCCCATACAGATCGGCTGCCCATATTGTATACATTACATATATTGTTACTTACTTGGTTTCAGACACATTAGTTTCATTACCACTGATTATAAAAAGAGGGAAAAAGATTGCAAACACACAACCACTGAAAAACAACAATATTACAATCAAATGTTAAAACATTCTTTAGGACTGGATATGATGATCAATGTGGTCCATAACGATGGTGATCATGCATGATGTTGGTGATGATAACAATACACATGGTGATGGGGATGTAATGATAATAAAATATACTTATGATGATGATGGTGATGGTGACAATAATAAAGGTGATCATGATCACATGGTTCATACACTTCTTTAGGTCAAAAATTCAAGGAATTTTTAAGGACTTTCCAGGACCATTGTTGTCAAATTCAAGGACCTTTAATTTGATATTATAATAGAAACATAAGCAGAAAAATGTAGTAATAAAAGCCAAAAATGTTGGCCAAATAGACTTTTAATGTTTGCCTAACTCTACCAATCAATGAGCCAACCTATATGTTTAATTTCTGTGAATGTTCATTTCAACAGCATTTCAAGTCTACACTTTAAGAGACTTTAATGGAAAGTTAATTTAAGAGTCTCATCAATTATGAGCTTATTCACCTAGAATTCAAGGACTTTCAAGTACCAAAAGACCTAAAGCATTAAACTTAAAGACTTGGTCTTGTAACATGGCTGCTAAAATTCAAGGGTTTTCAAGGGTTTACAAGAAGCGTATGAACCTTGTGATCAAGGTGATGATGACAATAGGCATGATGATAATGTTGATGATGACATATTTACAAACCTGACAAAAATAGATGAAGGTAAAGATGTCATCAGTGCTAATGGCAGACCAAACCCAACAAAGTAAGGCCAGTTGGATTCTATGTAAGCTAAACGTTTAGGAGCTGACCAATCTACAATTACACAAAACTCTATACATCACATGGATTCACCTTACAATCTAGGGAATGAGTAGCACTGCAGTAGCCCTGCCCCTGGAAAGAAAGTTGGAAATTCTTTTGTCCCAGGAATATTCTAGTACTTTCTTCTTCACTGCACTTACTCATGAGAGATCTTTTCAACACTTGAAGAGAAAATCTGTATCTCCGTGTGCCTATGCAATATCCCCTATTTGTAAAATAATAAACTTCTAACATGCATTCTGATTGGCTACTTGCTATGTTTACATGAGACCAATATCACACGGCTTACTTCTATTTATTTTACAAAACAAATATAAAATGATTTTTCTGTGTGATATCAGTCTAATATCACCCTTGGGATAGTTTGGGAGAAGTCTCAAGCTCTGTGTAAAACCTCGCCTACAGCTTGGTTTTGCATTATACAGCTCTCAACTTCTCCCAAACTTCCCTCATGTGATATTAGACCGATATCACACAGAAAAACATCTTATTTCTTAATTATTACACAGCTAAGGGTTGATATCTGTGTGATAGAGCTGGGGCTGCATACTCTTTCCAAAAGATTGATAGAGCCATGAATAAAAACCATATCAGTGAAGTGAGGTGACATCACTTCATCGTTAACTGTCCAATGATATTTTGAACAATAAAATAAAAATATTTTTGTGTTTTATTGTACCATTTTCCATATATCGCTCACCTGCTCATGGACTTGCATGTTCATGACATGACAGAAAACTCGTGAATAAAAACGATATCAAGCTCTTAACGAGTAATACTCACTAGAACATCATTTAGCACTGTAGACGTAGTTAAGACTTGTGATACTCACCCATATTGACCCATTTGTATTCAAATGCATAGAGAGAGTATAGTAGACACATGTGAATTAGACTCACTAAAGAACCAAGGACTGGTAAAAAACTGACTAACATACACTGTGAAACAATAAAATGAATGAATGAATTACTTAAGACAAAATTATGCAAGACACACACCTATACTGCTATCCTCCTTCAAGGGCAGGCAGAATTGCCCCTAACAAGCAGCTCCAACCAATTCTGACACCAGTAGATTCAGCAAACCTGTGAGACACCCTTTTTTCGTAGAATATCTACCTGAATTAAGAAGAATGCTTGCAGTAGAATACTGAATGCGAAGTCTGCTATACTTCTGCTTATATAACTTGATATACTGGAAATTTAAAGGGAAAAAATTACACAAAATTTTGATTAAATAATTTGTAGAATATTTTTTGTAGAAGGTAGGTTTCTAAAAATAATTTTTTGAAGGGTGATATTTTGAAGCTTTATAACAGTCTGGATTTCACCACACCTTTCTCCTCTTGCTACGTGCACGAGTGCTAGTGGCCTTCCTCTGTTTTTACGATAAGCAGAGTCAGCTATTTCCTAAGTAAATCAGCAAATGAATTATACTATTACAGTGTGTTGTGCAATTAATGTATTTGCATAATTTTATTTATTTGTTTATTTATTTGTTTATTTATTTGTTTATTTATTTGTTTATTTATTTGTTTATTTATTTGTTTATTTATTTATTTATTATTTAAAGTTTTATACTTTTATGCACTGGATTTTGTACGTTACTGACACATTTTGAAGGAGTCTGGTTTTACCAAATAAGGTGTGTTAAACCTCACTTGGCAGCAAAAATCCTGTGCACAAAAGTAACACAAATGATTGCCATGGTCAAATAAAATAATGTTCTCTGATTGGCTGATTATTATGATATCGTATTGACTAATATTTTAGTGCCCACCCCCCGACACAGACACAAACACACTAGAAAAAATATATTTCCTTTCTAACAACTTTTTCCTAATCCATACCTGGAACCATAGAGAATTTAAGGGTTTACTAAGCCAGAACAGAGGAAGCACCCATAATGCTCCAAAAACGTAAGATAGTGTTGGTCCCATCCAATACCACACGCTGCTGTGATGGGTTGAATTGCCAGACACTAATTCTATGACAAATAACAAGCAAAAATACAGTAAATACGTCTGTAATGATTTGTAATGAAGACTTCAAACATACCACAGACCTTATGCAAAAAGCCATGAAAAAGAAATACTGCTTTCTGCTCAGCTGCTAAAGCCATAACAACCAGCATTTGAAAGAGCATGCTATGATTACTAAATATTTAGGAAAATTTAAGTGCTCTTGCATAAATACTAGGGAAGTTACAGTGATTTAAAATTAGAAGAATTTGTAAGTGAAACACAGCCAAGGCCTGACCAGCCTCCTTTTCGTGTTTTTGGCACATTTTAGATGCTTATAACTCTGTAGCGATTTATCATTATGCTTTGAAACTGTGCACATTTACTATTTCACTGATGGTCTTTCATGTGAAGATAAAATATTTTCTCACTTCATTAAACTTTTGGTTCATGCAAATTTAAGCAGTGGCCATTTTTTCATAGGGTCTATAGTGGTTCCCAAAAATATCCATATTCTGCCTCCACTACAGAATAGAATTGGAATTTCCAAAGTGGTGAGGTCTGTAATATTCCAGTAATTTGTTTATAGCAGTTACTAAACATCACTTGATTGACTCTAGCATCATTTTCACTCTTTATCTTGAACTTCAGAATGACTAATTAGTTCTAAAGATTTTTTTTCAGATTAGCTTACCAAACACATGATGGGTCAGCCACTGTAAAACTGGAATGATGTAATTCTCAAACAAAAAAATGCTCATCTATAAGAAAATGATATTTTGAATACTTTGTAAGTAACAGAGGAGGATAGAGCAAATTTCATGCGAGTGGGAAACAATACAGCAAATTAGTAGCTGACCTGTAGCAGTACTCTACTAGAAGTTTTATTTAGCCCGTGAAAAAATAGTATGCATAGTAGTAGACTCTAAACCCATTGTTTTCTCTTTTGTTCTTTATCTACAACTAGTATAAACTAAATAGTCATCTTTCTTTGACAGGTTAACTAAAATCACTCTACCACAGCAGTAACCACTATACGCTGATGATTCACATGAAAACAAATTGAAGCCATTTCAGTTTTACGGCATGCTGTACCACGTACGTGCTATAATTCAGTACCACATGTTTCCCACTCATACAAAAACCATCATCAGTGTGTGAGGTCAATGTGTGAGGGCTATAGACCTCACTTACCCAAAAAATACCACCATTCAATAGGCAGCATTGTACCATATTTTTTAATATCTGCTTGGATGGCTGGTCACTGCAAAAAAGATTCAAGTTTAATTTTGACTAAATGTCTACAAAAAGTCTTGTACAAATCAAACCTTGTAAACTGAACTAGACAATCTGAGGTTAGAGTCTTTCTTATTAATAAATTAATATTAATCTTATTTAAACATAGAGTCAAAAAGTCTCTCATTTACAGTAACATAAGCTTATATAAGCTTAAGTAATTTTTAAGCGTAAATATTAAATCTATTAGGAATAGGTCAAGCTTAACTTATTGTTTTTGCAGGAATGTAATAATGATCCTTTAGTAATTTAATACGAGTTTGACTCGCCAATATCCGCTTCAAATCTTTCCAAAATACAAACTCATAAGAGTTAAAAGACATATATACTCCATTTAATACGTATATAATTATCTTTAAGAGCAGAAATCTTCTGGTTTAGTCACCATTTTTCGTCCACTTACTTTTCTGTTTTTGGACGTGTTCTCATCGCTCGCTGTTGTCGTTGACTTTCTGCTAATTTTCTTTGTTTTTCCTCGTGTTTTTTATCTGTAGCGCTCTCTAGTCTGAATATGGTTGTCATGCCAAGTAGAGAATCTTTTAAACCATTGCCAAAGCCCAGTAAAATGGGTTTAAATTCACTCATTTTTCTTTGAAACCTTTTGTTTTTTGTTTTTTGACTTTGGATCAAAATATTGGAACCCAGGACCACACGGAGTATTGGACTCCCAGTGCATTGTGGTTGACTGTTAGACACCATCTTTTATTTCTTTTGAGTTTTCTTTACTTCATGTCACATTTTCTTAATTCTTTTACGTCTTCATTTATCTATCTTTCTAATATAACCTTTTCTTTTCCTTTTCTTTCCTCTACTTATAACCTATTTTTTTTTCCTTTTCTTCTGAGTATCTTCTATTTTTCTTCTCTTTCTCTTCGCTTTCCTTTCTTCCCTTCACTTCCCTTTTCTTTCCCTATTTCTGTCTCATTTTCTTTTTCTCATTAGTTCTTCCTGCCACTTGAACAATCAAAGCCCAGAGATCATTATAATAATTTTCAAGTCGGCAGACTGCGTCATATGGTTAACTAATAAGACTGAACTATAAGCTATTAACTGAACCTATTTATAAGGCAGTATTAAACTTGCCGGAACTGAGATTCTATAGGAGAATTCATTTCAGGACGAGGGAATTCCTCGTTGAATTTCACGAGAAAAAGCGAAGCGACGAGTGCAATATCGTTTTTTCGAGTGAAATTCAACGTGGAATTCCCGAGTCAGGATATGAATTACCCTTGAATCGCATAGCTTCTATAATAATAACATCGTAAGATTCTATTCCATATTACTTTATTTGTGTGACAACAATTACTGCAACCGAAAAAATATCAAAATAACGAGATATGAACTTCATGTCTAATTACTACATTTTTTAATTGCATCCAGATCAAATTTTTTACGAGGAAAGACAGTAGCCAGTAGAGGTAGACTGTGCAATTATACTTTTAATTTTTGTTTGCAGTTTCAGTCAACATAGTTCATACGAAAAGATTCACTTATCACAATATTCATTATAAATATGTCATGTGTATCATGATATAACTCACTAGATAGTTTATAATTAATCCCGCATGCCGAACCGGAAGCTCAAACTTAACCACTGACTACAAGGGATGATATACACTTGCGGCCAACTAAAGGCAATTAAATGTTTGTTAAATCTCTTATTTCTCGAGTAATCGCAACAAGCTCGCAAATGGTTATTATTTAATATAACGGATTTACCAGTCTTTAATATAGAGAGTCGCCTACTACCCGCCAGGAAAACCCCCCTCTTTTAGGAGGAAACCTGGTCCCTCCCGATTGCAGCATTAGGCGAAGAACGACCTCGAGGGAGAGAGGTCCTAAAATATATATAATGGCGTCAGAGCCTAAATTACTTCTGAA
>WUAP02088555.1:0-16959 GCA_015163945.2 Stichodactyla helianthus
ATCGGTAGTACAAATCCGAAGGTCGTGGGTTCGAATCCCAGCGAGGTCGGAAATTAATTTTTCCGAATTTATTTCCATGGGTTTTTCGCCCGGAATAACCTCATTTCCTAAGCACTATAACTTTCCATTATTTCTAGCTCCGGTTTATAGGTATGTCAATTTTTATGACCTGAACCTCTTCACAGGAAAAAATATTAAGATTCCAGTATAGTCTATCATGGTATTTCTCATGATCATCACAATGAGATACCAATATTGGCACAATGCTGTGGTGCTCGTTCTCTAGAGATATGATCCTCACATAGTCCAGTCTTTTTGTCCGTCTACCTGACCATTAACGGAGCGGGCTAAACACCAGTCCTGGAAATGGATTAATACTTAGACTCATTCGTGCATGGCTCAACATGTAATCAAAATAACTTGTTTGTTCTGAAAAGGAATTAAATCTTTGATCGATCGATCGATTGATTGATTGACTGATTTTTTCACAGCACTACATATAGCCTGAAAACGGTTTACAGGGCTGTCAGCTATACAGCATACTTTCCTGTCTACGAATGTGCACCAGGATGGAAACAACGAGGCAACGAGTGTCCGATAGGTAACAATACACCTATCAATGTTAAGCTGAGATATTGATTGAACACTGAAAACATTGAAACATTGAACATTGAAAAGAAATAGGCAAATTTTCACTATATTTGAACAATCATTTTAGCCCCGGGGCGGGAATTTGACTGAAAATTTCGTAAACAAATCAAATCCCCGCCATAGGCCCGTCTTCCATAGGCAATTTTTATTTATTGAGATTGATGTTGTTGTTGTTTGTTTATTATTATTATTTTTATTGGAATAGTGACTTTGTTCATATCAGTGTTCATTTGTTTGTTGCTTCGCTTGCATTTGTTAGCTATCTGCACAACGGTTCAGTGCGCCAATGGAGGACATTGCAGCAGACCCAATGTTTGCAACTGCACATCAGGGTGGACTGACGCCAACTGCACAACAAGTAAGGCTGCTAATCAGAAAATAACTTAGACCGCCTTATCAGACCAAACTATAACTAAGTACTTCTTTAATGTCTACCATTTTTTCTATTAGAAATAACTTTAAGGGACCAGTCATTAATTAGAGGGAGGCTGGTGTATTTTGAGTTTTACCCCTCCCCCTAAATTTTCTCATTTTCTTTCTTAGTCCCCTCTGTTGTGGAGCCTAAAAACTGCTCACCCTCCTCCCGGTTTGCACCAGCCCGCCCCTCTAATTAATGATCGGTCTCTTAGAAGGGGGAGAGGTGATGCAGTTTTTATCTGTACTCTTTTTGGTAGCATTCTCTCTTGCACTCTTTAGACGAACGAACGCAGGTTGTTTTATGATTTTTTTTCACTATTTGTTTTACGAGGGTGACCTTTGATAGTTACCTATCATGCAACCTAATAACAGGAATACTCTTGTGACATGGTAGAAATCACCAATTCACTTTAATATGGCGTCCGCAGGAAGCGAACCAGGGACCTGACCCGCACGGCCAACAGTAGACTGGTGGGATCGGTATAATTATACAAGTTGCTAATCTTCCCATTTTGCGCAGGGATGGCTAACCTTAACCTCTTGTGTTTCTAATAATATTGATTGCTGTATCTTCAGATGTCAATGAATGTGCTACGAATAATGGTGGCTGCGATCATTACTGTAATGACACTATTGGCTCCTTCAATTGTTCCTGTGATGCAAGTTACACCTTGCAAGGCAAGACTCGTTGTCAAGGTACTTTTATAGGACCTTTTAAAGACTCTTCTAATAGGTGGACGTAATGTTTATAAACATTGCCGTAATGTGCCAACCATTTTAACAATAGGTTTTGTCACACTGCTTTGTTAGATGATCCAATAGATTTTTGGTTGGCAATTTAAATGATAATTAACCAAGAAAAAAAAAAAAAACGTCATCGTACGACAACCTATCCTTTACCATTTAGCTTTCAGTTTATGTCAGCCGTTATCGTCGGTCGTCAATCAAATTAGTTGTTCTGTAATTGGTCAAACATTTGGAACTAACCATTATATAATTTGATTGACATCCGTCTGAAAGCTACAAATATTCCATCGTCCCATGCATGCAAGGTGCTATGAGGGTCGCACTTCAACGAGTAATGACATTCTATAACATTCACCCCATGTAAGGGAATCCGGAATGATGCTGAATTCCAGATTCCTAGACCAGTATTCCGGAATCCAGTATCCAAATTTCCTTGCATTCCGCATTCCAGATTCCCTTACATGGGGCGAATAAGATGAGCTGCTCGGTTTTGGTCTTGGCTTTGATGTGTATTAGGCGATCGATTGATTTTTGTTGTTGTTGTTGTGATTTTCTGCCAGACATAAATGAATGCATCACAACCAACACCACGGGCTGCCAACAACTGTGTATCAATCAACCAGGAACATATGAATGTGGATGTCGGACTGGATACCTGTTAAACAGCGACAATAAAACTTGTTCAGGTATGGCTGTAACAATCGAGATATAGTAAAGCAAACCAGTGAACGAACGAACGAATGAATGGACGAATAGACAAATGAAAAAAAGAATGAATGAACAAATGAATGAATGAAAGAATGAACAAACGAATGATCGAACGAACGAACGAATGAATGAACGAATGAATGAACGAATGAACAAACGAAAGAAAGAATGAATGAACAAATGAATGAAAGAATGAATGAACAAACGAATGATCAAACGAATGAACGAATGAATGAAAGAATGAGCAAACGAACGAATATAAGAATGAACGAACGAAAGGACGATCGAATGAATGAGAGAATGAACGAAAAAGTGGCCGAACGAATGAATAAAAGAAGGAAAGAATGGATGATCAAACGAATGAATGAGAATCGAACGAATAAAAGAATGAACGGATGAAAGGACGAAACAAATGTGTGAGAGTAAATGAATGATTGATTGAGTGAGTGAGTGATAATATTGATTAAATTAACTGATGAGATTTAAATACGTTTTATCTCAACACAAGAAATAAACTTGTTGAGATCAAAAGTATTTAAATCTCATCAGTTTACAAACCAACACAGATGAATATTCACAAACGTATTGATTAAATGAATTAGCTCAAGTTCAACAGAGGAATGAATTACCAATACTAACATAATAGTCCACTTGTCACAGGCTTAGATAGAATACCCATGACTTTTGTTTAGAGGCCGCTAGGGAGTTTAATCTAAAATAGGTTAATACCAGGAGTTATGTAACTGCATTTATGTTATAGACTATTGCTTTAGAATTTTATTTAACAGAGACATTCTTTCAAGATTTACGTAGTTTAGAACTCAGACACTAGAAATGTAAATGAAGTTAGGCTAACTAAGTTACCTGTAAAGAGAAGTTGTGGAAGTATAGTAAAGGGGACTGTCGTTGATACTTGAAGCGAGATGACAACTGAGGTGGAACAACTGCACAAAAGGTGTGGGCCAAGTTAGCTTCATGAGACGGGAAAAACAGCAGAAGTAAGGACAAAGTGATGGCCGAAAGATGAAGGAAAACCATGAGGTATCCCAAGGAACTATTTGCCGTTTAGGACACGTAGGAAACCCTGGATATAACATCCATAGCTGATAGATTGGAACTGGCGTAAAGGAGAGAGAGTGATTTCAGAGACTGCCGCCTATAAAAATGTGCACTTAAAATTTGTGAGAACAAGGAGAAGAGTAAGTCTGTTAACTTTGGATAATAGTAGTAAGGTTAGGTTTAGAAGTAAAATAAATACTAGTACGTTATCGACATATTATTTGAGAGTTTTATTTAGTGAATTTAGGTTATTTTGAGAAACTTCTTTCTACTTTGTACAGCTATGTCCTTTTAATTACACCAGACCGTAGCTCTAAGAGAGCCGTTTTCATGTGATGTCGTCATTGCGGCAATTTTGTTTAGAGCACCAACATGGATGTCATGTCTTGGTGTGGCGAGAGCGTGTGTGTGTGTGCATTTGGGGGGGGGGGGGGGGGAATTTTTTTTAGGTCTTTATAAGAGCTTAAGGAGAACGGGGGGTGGGGGAATTTTTTTTCAGTTTTTTTAAATTTTCCTCCAGCCCATCCCCAGGTATAAATAATGAACAATGTTTTTCTAATTTCAGTTATTGCAGTTACTAATCTGACTGGTAGATCTATTCATTGATTGATTAATCCTCTTGGTAATCAAAATTACTATATATTATTTTAGATATTGACGAGTGTCTCATATCTAACGGCACTAAGCACGGCTGTGCATATCGATGTAACAACACTGCTGGAAGCTACGAATGTTCCTGTCCACAAGGTTACCTTCTGACTACCAATGGCAGGGATTGTGCTGGTTAGTAGCGTTCTTGATCCAGTGGAATAGACCTTATTCATGTGCTTTCCCAATACAGACCTCTTGGCAATAAGATTAATCTGTGTTTGAGGTTCATCCGTATTTGTGTATCTCCTGAAGCGTACCATTGGGGAAAAACCCATAGGGAGTGACCTGTAACGCAGGAAAACAAGGAATAAGGTGTATTGTAATGCAAGAAAGATAATTTGAATTAGAGTGGATTTCGTACGAGTGGGAAACGATTAATCAAATTCGTAGCAGTTTCGGAGTTTTCCTTAGCTGTTACTGCGCGTTGTGATTAAATGAATCGCACGAAAACAATGTGAAGCCATTTCAGTGTTACTGCATACCGTACTGTGTAGGTGCTGTAAGTCAGTACCGTAGGTTTCCCAATGATACGAAAACCATTCCAAGAGCTTTTAAAACGTTTTCTTTTCCAGATCACGACGAGTGCATGACGGGAAATAACACCTGTCAGCAGAAATGTATTAATCATCCGGGACACTATACATGTGATTGCCGCCAAGGCTACGATCTCAACACAAAGGACAATAACACTTGTCTAGGTAGAGATGATATAGTTCTTTTTGGACTGAATTCTTCTTAGCAGAATCTAAACGAGCTGTAATTTCTAACTTTAGACGTGGACGAGTGTAAGCGTGGAATAGACGGTTGTGGACAGATTTGCAATAACACATTTGGTGGTTACCACTGCCAGTGTCGCACTGGGTATCAGCTTGCAAGCAATAACAGAAGCTGTAATGGTAAGTATTATGATCATCATACAGATATCCCAGGGGCGGATCCAGGATTTTTCTAGGGGAGGATGCACCCGTAGTATTCGCACTATAATAAGGGGCCGGAAGGGCACTGTCCTTCGAGAGGTGAAACTCCCAACACCCTCAATCTGCAAATATGTGTCATACTTAATTAAATGGCAGTACATTTTCAGGGATCATCGCGGGCATATTGGTTGTATTTAACGAAAGATTTCCCGTTAGGTCCAAGATGGCTGCCATTCCTTTGTCTTTAGAACCCCTTGGTTGCTTCAAACGTCATATAGCCGTTACAGCCTCGCCCTGTCAATAGACCTTATCTATGCCACACATCACATAGCTTATAACCAGTGAATATATCTCATTCCAGATATCAATGAGTGTCAGTTGGGTATAGACGGCTGTTCTCAGCGTTGTGTTAACATCATTGGGAGTTTTTATTGCAGCTGTCGCCATGGATACTACCTTGACATCGACCTCAAGACCTGTAATAGTAAGTAAGCTCCCTCTTAATCATACTTACTCCAACCTTTCAGGAACTCGATCGCTTGAATGACTGCGAAGCAATAGCAGTAGTAGGGAAATGAGAATTCATCAACAAGGGGTTCCCGCATGCTTCGTTGCTCAATCAAGGCCTTTCCGAACAGCCACACACAGGAAGCATCAACTATGATTCTATAAATAATCACAACTATTTTTTAGACCTGCCGATTTTGGTTTTACAAAAACTGATCCCCGGAGCCATAATTTCTACTTAGACTGGACGACATTCTGAAGGTCGTGGGCATGGAGGCTTCGATAATACATTATAACGTCAATCGGAATAATTGATACGTTTGGTTTTTTCTTTACTTGGGAGTTGTTGGCAAAATTCAGTAGTATATGAGGGCTCGTTTGCAGCTCGGCCTGGTTCGGTTCCCATCTGCTTGGCTTCGCTATCAGCTATCGGCTATCAATGATAGATAACTAGCTATCGGCTACTTATTAGTTATCAGTGACTATCATTGGCTATCGGCTATCAATAGCTATTAGGTTATAAAGCACGACATTTTGATGATAAATATAACAAACCAGTCAAAAGAGATGATATTGCTTCATTTAGACACGGTTTCTTGATCAGCCATCATTCACATTCGCTACATGACACCAAAACTTGTTCCGACCCAAAATCCCAAAGAAATAGAAAAACATTTCATAAAACTAGAGCAAGTAGTTGAAATGTTTAAGCGTGTCCAAAGAAAGCAACTTTAGGCAAAACGATTGTCTTGATAGTACAGGTAATACCACACAAACCAAAAAAAAAAAAAAAAAAAAAAAAAAAAAAAAAATTGAAGAAATTAAAAGTGACCCTTCGGGATTCGAACCCGGGTCTGTCACAATAATTATTCAAAAATTAATTCAAAAATACTGTGAACACACTAACCATACCCCCAAGACATTCCCTTGAAAGCTGAGGCGCAGTATGGATTTCCGAGCTTGACCGGCGATTAAGTGCCGTTCCGTCATCTTAGTTAGAGAATCTTTGCTGAAGCATCAGTGGAGAGGCTGGCCGGCCCCCAGACCATATACGACCAACCCCTTGCTCTAACCACGGTTCACATCGATTTGAAAAAGAAAAAAACCCTAGTCTTTATGGTGCATTGTTTCCGCATACATTGTTATGGTAATTCTTTGAAAGCGATAGACCAGTGGTCAAATGCGGTGTGCTTTCAAGACAGTTAGTCAAGCCCGAATGGGCTGGGTTTGAACTCGGATGGGTGACCGCTCATAGCTACTTGGTGACTTTAGAACTTTTCTTTTTTTTATCTTCGATTTTATCTTTGTTTTTTCGTAGTTTCTAGTTCTTTTTTCTATTCCAGGAATCTTTAGCATGTACGAGCTGAATCAAACGTACAATTTTTCTAGTGCGGAAATAAATTTTTTCCTTTTTCATTCATTTTCTCCCTCTCTCTGTGTGTCTCTCTCTCTATCGAACAAATACGTGTTTAACAAAAATGTTTTGAACTATTTAGATTAGTTCCTTTACACACTTACTCTCTTTGGCAAATTTTCTTGCTATTTTTACATTTTATCACAAAAGATATAGAACAAAACTAAATAATTTATAAATTTGTAAATTTATGTTTCTCGATAAAGTTGAGTTGCGATCACCATTTCATCCCCTCCCCTCCCCTCCCCCCTCATTCCGAAGTAACAAATCTATTCCCCTAGCCGTGTAAAGTTTCGAGTCAGAAGTATATGCTGTTATTAATCCCAAGCATCGATAGTATTTAACAATTCGACAACACTCGTCTATACTCCTTATTTTCCTTGTAATTCCTGTCCTTCCAAACAATCCATAGATGCTTTGCGAATTCGACTCAAACCCAGTCCCCCGCTGGATTCGGGAAAGGCGAATTATTTGGTAGTTGTTGCATGAAGTTTCATTGACTCTACACTTATAAACATTTGTGTGTGTCAATGAAAGTTTAGTCTTTACAAAGTTAATAGAATGAGATGGTTATGAAACCCATTGTTCTATGTTTTTGTTCACTTTTTCCAACCGTGACAGTGCACAAAACAAAAACATTCCTACATATATCAGACAATCAGCCAATGAAAACGTTTGGGTCAGGTCAGTCAAGCATAATAAATGAAGGTAAAACAAAAGATTGTGCACCGTCAAAACCGTACTCAACATACATGTTTGCTTCATTGTCAGTCCCTTTGAAGTTTGCCGAGTTTCATAACCATTCCACTCTATTAACTTTGGTCTTTATGGAAAAAAAAAAAAACGGTTTAGTCTCCTTCACAGCCGTTATCATTGTCGATTAAATTTCGAAATTTGACTGACACTATTAACGGCTGCAAAGGCTTGGGCGGATTAAGGGAGTAGTCACTGGGTGCCGATGACCCCCTCCCCCCTCCCCCCTCCCCCCCTACCTAAAAAGTATTTTTCAGAATTTTACGCTTTGAGTTTTACTGAGTCTACCATTTATTTCTGGTGTGAACCTCCTTCACCAAAGTTTTGAAACTTTAATAGTTGGGGTAAATCAGATCGTCTAAGCATGCGCAGACCAAAATACTGAGCGAATAAAACAAAAAGCTGAACAAACAAACAAAACAACAAATTAGCAAACCAAAAACAAAATCTAAAAAAAATTCCAAAGAAAATATAAAGAAAATCTAAAATTTGGGTGTCAAAGACCATGCGTCATATTCATTTTTTAGACTGTTCGATTCCACCGTCAGTTTTGGATTCAGACTTTAGTTTTTAGCCTGTGAACTGACATGATAAATGTATTATCTGCAGAGAAAAATGTGTGGACAATAGATTTACGCTAAGTTCATCGTTCGAGTGTGTTAGAGGGGCGCTTTCAAGAAATAAGTCTGTAAAAGTAAAAGAAAAGAATGTCCTACAAAATGTGTAAGAGACTGGTCACTAATTAGAGGGGGTAGGGGTGGTACAAATGGGGAGGGGGGTCAGTATTTTTTATGCAAACTCAAAGGGAAGGGTCACAAAAATACGTGCAGGCCTTTGAGGGGGGTCATATTAATTCATGTAAGATATTATGGGAGGCCAACAATGTTCCTGTATTAAGAAAGGGACCTCTTAAAAACATAAAAACAAATGAAAAATACACCAGTCCTCCCTGCTCTAATTATTGACCGGTCCCTAATAGAACAGAGTATTGATATTGTTATGGTCTAAAGGTTACCCTTGCCAACCAATTGCCACTCCATCTTATGGATCAAAGACCTGCACAGGCTTCAACACGGACGATGTGTGCCGCTTTTCCTGTAAGACTGGGTACGAACTGGTTGGTTCAATGGTTCGTGTATGTATGTCTGATGCCCGCTGGAGTGGACAAGACACTAGCTGTCTACAGAAGCAGTGTCCTAGATTACAGCCTCCAGATAATGGATACGTGTACATTCCTTGTGCAAGTTCATACGATTCTGAGTGTACGATTGGCTGTAATCCAGGATACTTCTTAGATGGTCTGCCAACTGCTAAGTGTTCTCACCGCGAACAGTGGAAACCGTCGATTAGTAAATGTAAAGGTAAGTGGAGGAACGAATGAACCGTACGTGCAATAAAGGAACAAGGAAATAGACCCCCTGCAGCAATTCCCAAAGTAGTTCAATTTGGAGGACAAAACAACAGAATCTTATACTCGAACTGAGAATCGAAGACTGAAAATGTTACAGTGTCAGTTTGTCCTCCAAATTCAACTGCTTTGGAATTGCTACAAAGGGTGTCTATTGAACGGATGCCATAGATGTGTGTATAGTAGACGAATGTTTGACAAGTTTTTATACGAACGAAAAATCAAACGAATGAATGAACCATCCATCCAATGAACTATCAAAGAAATGGAGGCACGGTGGCTGGGTGCACCATAAATATTCGGGACTCGAGCACCAAAAGTAAATTGCATTAAATCCAACTTAATTGACTGTCAGTAGCTCATCTCTGGGGTGAGGGTGCACACCCTCTGCATTCCTCCCCTGGATCCGCCCCTGCTTATTTGTCGTACTGCATGACAATTCTTACAGTTGATCTAAATTTAGTTGCAGACCTATGTCAGTACAACCCCTGCAAAAATGGTGGCCTTTGTCGATCAGTGAATGCTACCACTATCCAATGCAACTGCAATAAGACTGGCTTCAAGGGACCCCTGTGCGACCAAGGTCAAGTGATAACCCCTAACTATCCAATCATGACACGAAGAAGCAGAACAAATGTTACGTTTGTCTTTTCTTCGCCTGATCAGCCTGTCATATTTACTCCAATATCAAATGCAATCATTTTTTATCCAAGTTCGTTGTTCATTTATCAAAACCAGACTGGTGATCAAAAGCCTTTTGTGAGAATGACCATGACAGTTTATTCCAATGTCACTGGGGATCATATTGTTAAGTACCGCCTTTCTGGATCGGGTAGTTATATGTACAATACACCCTCTCCTGATATGGTGACAATTCAAGGGAACTCTACCTGTTCTTCTAATCAAACGTTTCCAAAAGGATGTTACCAACTGGAATATCAAAAATGCAGCCAGACAAATTCTAGTGTTGTTCTATATTCGACGTCTTCTTGGAATTACATTGGGCAAGGTGTTGCTACAGATGGTGTCGTAAGCCTAAAAACCGCATCAAATGTAATTCCACTTTCAATTAAAGGGATACGCCTCTCAAATGGAGAGTTTAGCAGAGTTTCTTCAGTGAGGACTTGTTCGCTAAAATCTCCGTTAATCCCATGTTCCATATCAAGCACCTTTGCGTCAGAATTTCTCAACACACTAAGTTTTCCATCATGGTTTGGTCTTGGTACAACGGGTTTATCCAATCGGGATATCAGTGATGCACTAACATATTTGTGGACGGGCCAGCAATTGCTGAGTGTGATTGGGGATCCCGAAATTACCGTCCGTGCAGACAATCTGTTCTCTGTGCTACTTGTAACTGATGAAGTGATGCTGCAAGTCAAGGAAAGGACTCTACGTCTCCCACGTTCTACCAAGTCTAAGCCATACATTGTTGCTGTTGAACTTTGTACCAGGACAACAAGACCGAATGTCATCGTAGCCTTTAATATCGAGTCTTTCTATGAAATAAAAACCATGGATATGCAAAATCTATTTGATTCGGCTGGTTGGAGTACTTCGTTCCTAGTGGTGCAATTCTCTCAAGAGAAATCAATTTCACGAAATGGATCTCTGAATTTAGAGGATCCATTTTTTGGAAGTTTGGAACTATTTGGTGAGCTGAATGCTACTTTGAAGAATGGAGAAGGCATTGTCATCAGAGGAAGTGCCCTTCTTGATGCACAGTTAGAAAAGGTAAAATATTGCGCATGACACCTATCATCCATAGGAAGAGAACACGCTTCTTGTGATGGCATATTGGCTACAACACCATACAACTTGTCGCCCAACATTGGGAATTGTAGAACAAACATTGCCTGTATTTCCCACTCTTTGCGCAATAAATGTTCCTTGTTACGAGGATCGACTAGAGGTAGCTTCTACTTCGTACAACAAAGAAAAGAAAGTGGGCACAGAATGGTAATACGAGCAACATTTGCTTTGCGCAACTTGATACGCAAGAATTGGGTTCCACGTACACCGCACGGGCAGGGAAAATTTCCCTTTTTGCCCAATTGTAATTTTGGCCAAAATTATTTCATGCCAAAAAAACTAATCTTAAACTCTCCTACTGTCCTCTTATTCAACAATGGTCTAACGCCATAATTGTCTATTATTCTTATCTTTTAGTTGGCTGATTCGTTACCCTCTCAGTGGAAGGCTGACGTGCGAGGTGTTTCGACTTTGTCCATGTCCATAGAATATGAGTCTAGGCTCGAATCATTGGTACTGGAGTTTCTTAATATGAAAGCAAGCATTGAACATCAAGGTACGTATGACAAGGGGCATTTAATCAAGTTTTGTTCACATAACGGGATTAAAAATATCTTCTTAGCATTATGTGATTAAATCTAGGAACAGTTAAGTGATCGATCAAAAACTTGAAAGAGTGTTTCATCCGATATTCCTCAAATACCGAGAAGTGGGTTGAAAAAACGAGGCGAGTTTTTTAATCGACTTCGGGGTGTTTGGATATCGGATGGAACACTCCTTCAAGTGTTTGATCTGGCTTCTCAAACCTTCTAATATTCATTAATTATTCATGAGGTAACCAGCCAACCACTGGGCTGTAATTCGGGTCACATGACATTACTGGAAACCCAGTCTAGTATTAGGACTGAATTAATTTTGTTCTAGTCCTTGGACTGAATCAAAATTAATTCAGTTCAGGGACAGGTGTCCCTGAACTGAATAAATTTTGATTCAGTCCAAACGACTGAATCAAAAAGTAATTCAGCCGATAGTACTCACGTGTCGCTGAAGATGATATGGAATTGGAATCTCTGACCAAGAAACCCCAATGCCAACCAGAGACTTCAAGTACTTCACCAAGTACTTCACCCGCATGCACCGAATGAGTTTGGCTCTGATGCAAAGGCTTCACTATTTTTTGGTCACGATTTTCCGTGTGGGATGCATAAACAGTGAGGAATATGACGTTCACGCATGCGCAAAAATTGTGTTATTACCCGATCCTACGTTTCTTATTCTAAACCAAAAACCCCCCGTTCTCGTTTAATAAACAGATCTCTCCCGAATAATTAATGAGTATAAGAAGTCGTTCCAAAGCCTCCATTTCGTCTAGTCCGAAATGGAGGCTTTGAAACATTACATGAACTAATTCTAGGAGAAAATCAAGTTATTTATGAGAAATGTATTTGGAAAATATAATGATTCAAACTGAATCTTTTCTTCAGAATCATTACTTTACGCAAGCAGTGGATGTAGTCTCAGTGGACAGACTGATATGCTGATCAGTGGCTCATTAAACGGAAACTCCCTAAAGACGAGTCTAATCTCTTCATATCTGGAGGTAACCGAAAATATGCAGTCCTTTATGACTGTCAACATAAAAAAGTACGAGAATAACACGAGAGAGAACAGCACCAAAAGTAACGGCGCCAATGAATATGATATTACCAACGTTGTACTGTATATCAACGGTTCGTCCAGGTATGGGCCTTTGAGTTTCCCAAACACGACAATCGACATCAAGATCAACCGGCGATGGTTGAAGAGGAATTGTACATCATCTGATGGACGATCTGGGGAAGGCATACGCATGTTAAGCACAGTCAACAAGGAAATCAATCTTGGGAATTTCATCATATTTTCACCCAATTCTAGTCATTTTTTGGAAGTACGTTTATCACCTAAAGAATCTTATGCCTTGTTGTTCGCTAAAGCCCTCTTATTCGGACAGGTTGTACCAGTATCAATTAAAATTACAAATAGCTCCTTAAACTTCTCTACTGTGGATATCAATGTTTTCCAAGATTATCCAGCAGTTGTGAACGTTTCTGGTAAACTCAAACCTTGGGAGAAAATGTCATTGACGATGAGTGGTCAGTTTGTGAGTAAGTCTGGTAAAGCGTCCTTACGGTCTGACATTGAAAAGGCCACCAATGACTATGTAACGCTTATTGTAACGCAAGTTGGGAAAAAAAATAATATTACTCGAAAAGCTCAACAACTGGCAGAGTCCAGAGCAAACAAAACAAAGATTCTACTGGATAGAGCCGAATCTCTGCTACAAGATGCAAACACTTTGTATTTAGACGCTGTTAAAAATCTTAGTGTATCAACCAAAATATTCTTAGAAGCACAACAACAGTTGTACATGAATAAAAGTAGCGACTTCAACGATACGGTCAAGATTCTTGAAAGCTTGTGTTCAGTTAGCGAATGCCCTTTTGAATGTGTACCCGGTGCTTTGTGCTCGATGTGTAATACAAACATTACAAGTAAAATCCGCAATCTTTGTCCAGGTACGTGTTATCGTTCAGTCATCGAGAGGATATCAACATATGGAGTCAAGAAAAGCTGCCAGAAGAGTATCTGCAAAAATGTCAGGGCGCTAAGAGACGAAATAGAAAGACATTCGTCTATTAAATGTGCTTTTACATCGGGATTTGGGGAATTCATTTCTATGTTTGAACAGAGACGTGGTCAAAGTGTCAAAGATCTCTCGCCTTCCTATGTCCCAGAATGGCTGTCTCTGCGAATGAAAAACGTCTTAAAAGACTACTTGACAACAGGCGATATGAAAAAAGCCGAGAAAGTATTGAATGACTCTGAGTGGTCTGAACCTTTTAACTACAGCTACAAAACGATGGACTCTCAACGAGCTATGAAATGCCGCAGTAAGAGTGTTAGCAACTGGCAATGTAGCATGAACACTTACACCTGTTATGAAGGAAGCTTCAACTTTCAACATCGACTCGTTCCATACTCATGTGAAACGACATGTGAAACTAAAACACAGACAGAAGCGATATCAACTCCATGTTGCACGAGAACGCCTTGTGTAACGAGAATAAAAAGTATTGCTTGCAGAAAAGGAAATGCGTTTTGCAGAATTGTTAGAAACGCAGCCATCCAAAAGTTTTCAAAGGCAAGAAAATTAATAGTCCAGCCCTACAAGACGCTGTTAAATCTACGAACTGTGATCTACAACGCTGAGATTGAAGTCGAGAGAAGAAAAATAAATCTTCAATCTCTAACCACATCACGTGATATTCTTCTAAAAAGCTATGAAAGCACGAATTTAGCAGCACAGCTTTCTAAAAAGGCGAATTTAAAAAATGAAGCAAAGATGCAAGATGCTTTGATGCTTGCCAAGAAGTGGCATTCAAAGACTCAGCCAAATCTTGTAAGAGTCACCAAGGCGTCATTTAACATCGAAACAGAAGCTGATGTCTTCACTGTTCCAGTAGAAATTGAGACATTCGCAAATGGAAAGGCGAAGACGTTCAGCATAATATTACAATCAACAGAGAAGTTCCTAGATTCCTTCTTACAAAATGCATCAAGAACGATTGCTTTTGCTTATTATGGACAGATTTCTGAAGCTCTCCGTGATGAATATAAGATGAGCCAAGACAAAAGCCAAGTAAACGCTGCAGGTGACAAAGATCTTGAGAATTTGATTAACTTCAAAAGGAAATGTTCCTTATCTGTGAATTATGAACGTGGTCTCAATGAGGTTGTAAAGTCCCTTTACGATGTGACACAAAAAATACTTGAAGCGCTAGCAACAAGCATCGCTAGATTACCAGGCAATAATGATAATGAATATCAGGAATTCTCTGTTAACGTGGGTGCTGCAGCTAAACTTGGTTTGATTAAACAAAATATTGATTTGGCAAAGGCAGAAGTCAAAAAGCAACGAGAAATTGTCCAAGCTGTTTCCACTCTAAAGTTAATAAATACATCCACTGTCAATGCCTTACGAGATGTAGGTAGTCTTGTTTTCAGAGACTGGTTTGCAGCTATGGAAAAGCTATTTCGTGATCCATCAATTGAATGCAATGGATTTACAGACTGCATGGAAGATACTTTGGACAACATGCTTTATCTTTATGATAATGTAACATTCCCCAAGGCCTTGTATCTGAAATCTCAGATAATGGACATCAAACAAAGTTTCGTTACAGTTTTAAGCAACTTTGATTTGTCAGTGCAGGAAGCAAATAATAATGCTAAGAGTATACTTGATAAACTCGAACAAACAAATGACAGAGAAACATTTTGCGCAACTTCACCCAACATAACAGTACAGCCTAGTGCCATAAATGAAATAAACGATGGAAACCAGTTAACTCTGAGATGTTCAGCATTGAGTGTCCCTCCTCCTTCATATAGATGGAAAAAAGACGGGATGTTGCTTAGAAATCAGGAAAAAAATGAGCTTTTGCTTAAAAATGTTAAACAAGAACACAGTGGGAACTACACATGTGTTGCATATAATCACGTGGCAGAGATAGAATCGACGCCCTCTTTAGTGATAGTGCATAGCCCCCCAACACTGACTAAACAGCCACCATCGCATCTTACCGTGCCAATTGACGGGGATTTTTACCTCGAGTGTGAAGCCGTGAGCAAATCCAATCCAACAAAGTACCAGTGGTATTTCAAAAGTGGAATAAATGACGCTTATAATCAGCTGCCTGGTCAGACATTCCCTGTTTATTCCATCAACAAGGCAACGAAAAAGCATCAGGGAATATACAAGTGCCAAGTCAGTAATGCATATGGCGACAATGAGTCACAGGATATCTCTGTATCAGTATTAGAATTTGTTCTTGCACGACCTGGCGTATCGTTCACTGCACTAATAAGGCTCAGTACAGTCGACCATGAGTTCGAATCTAAACAAGGATTTTACAGCATTGAGAGGGGAATCGAGGATAACGATTCTGAAGAAGCGGTCAACACTTTTATTGGCAACTGGGTGTGCCCACGGACCTCTTTAACCTCAGACTGCGTGTCTGGAACTAAACTGAAAGTATGCTACCCAGACGTTAACAGTGCTAAAAAGAACTCAACATTGTGTGAGTCGACGTTTGTGCTACGAAGCACTGACACCAGTTCCTTTAACCTGTCTAAAACGCAAGAGGAAAATGCCGACTCCGTTGAAGATTCTGTGACGCAGCTTATGAAGGCAGTGACCTCTCTGCTTAATGCTACATCCAAAGGCTCACACAGTGTAAACATTGGAACAAGAAAGTACGAACTCTTGAAAGACAGCCTTTCTGCTGCTCGATTTTTGGGTATTTGTGATCAAGGAAGACAGTTCTACAAAAATGGATACATCTGTGGTAAGTAGGTTGTTGCTTGAGAATGTCCGACAGTAATACTTAATAGAACGGAGTTCGCATGAGTGTGAAACAATAAGGCGACTTCGTAGCCGTACATTATCAGTACCGTACCTTACCGTAACGGTAACTACGCACTGTGATTGGATGATTCACTCGAAACCAGTTGGAAGCCATTTCAGTGTTACTACATACCGTTCCGTGTACGTACTGTAATTTAGTACCGTAAGTTTCGATCCCCACTCACATGAAACTCGCTGTACACTATGACTGTGAGGACATTCGAACCGTGTGAACGTTTCACAATATCTCAACATCATAAGAAACGCATTAAGAAAAGATTCGCACATGATTTTAAATGCTTTTGTTATTACTTTCTAACTATTAAAAAATCATGAAGCGTTTACACGGGTTCGAGTTTCCGCAAATAAAGGATTGTTTATTATTTATGCCTGGGGATGGGCTGGAGGAAAATTAAAGAAAAATGAAAAAAAAATCCCTTTCCTCTCTTTCTTCTCAAGATCTTATAAAAAGACCCCCCTGCCCCCGCCCCCGCTCGACCACACCCCACGCACCCCCCCCCACCCCCCT
>WUAP02088666.1:0-16952 GCA_015163945.2 Stichodactyla helianthus
TTTGAGCGCAACCATGCTGTTGTTTCCTCCTCCTCCCTTATTAATTGCACTGGAACAACAATGCTTATCTTCATGGCGCCTAATTCCCTCAGACCTCTTTGTAATATGTCAACCATTGTATTTTCAGATCTGCTCCAAAGTTCACGAACATCAACAGCTCCATTACCTTCAATTGACACTGTTTTAAAGTTGCTTTGGCTTTCCATATACAATAGAAAATATTTTATACTCAATATCTTAACCTAGATAAAAAATTGATTTTGCAAAATTGCTACAACCACCTCTTTAGATGGTAATTCATGGGAAAAACACACCCTTGGGGGGTCTCCGTAAAATGCAGTAAATCGTCGGCTTTGATACAGAACCCGCAATCCCTATACTACTGAGTTTTAAACGAAGCATACCCCTGAAGGTTTACCGTAACCTTAAAATGATCACTCAAAGCAAAGGAAGAAGCTGGAACGCTACTACAGTTTGGGGATGAAAATCGCTCGACAGTCGGAATCCCCTAAAGGTTGAAGAAGCAAGAAATTCCTTGGCCTTGATTGTCTGCTTGGTCTGTCAATCACATTTATCAAGGTTTGTCATTTCATTGTCATATCATGTTTAAAATGTTTGTAAACATGATTTTTCTGAATTATCAGATTAAGTTCTTCTCACGCCAATACTCAGGAGCACCTTTACCATTACTCATTTTCGCGAATACTAATTTTAAACAAAACATTCGTGAAATTGAGTAATACTCACGAACAAAAGCTTGCGCAAAATTATTAATTTAAATTGAATCAACTGAATTGAATCAAATTTCTTGGCTTAATATTTAATAACTCTTTAAAAATACTATACATGAGGAATATAAAGGCTGTGAAAAGCACTGAGTCATCCAAAAAGAATTTAACTATATTTCTTAAACTTTTTCTGTTATTTTAATCTACAGGGGAGGGGGTAACCCACGGGAATTAGACTTCATGAATTTTTGACACTCCTTAAGTGGTTCTCTGAGTGACTACCAATGGAGACCCAAGGGTTGAGAAATTGATATTTCAAAACCTGGAAATGTCAAAGTCTCGTGGTGTTGCCACCAACCCCCCCATTGATTATTGGTAGGTGAATTAGTTACTCGATTTTGGAGTTCCGAGTTCTAAAGCCAATCAATTTACATAGTTTAAATGTAATTCACAGAACTGGATTGGAACCCAACGATCGAGGCTCGGACAAACCAGAAAAAGAGCGTTGAAGAACGTTACAGCGTTATCTTGAAAAATTTTAAGAGTGCAAGGTAATTTTGAAAGTAACAACAGTGAAATGGCTATAGTCAGAATAAACCTAAGCATTAAAATCTGTTTTCCGTGTTTGATAGCTGCCAGTTCAAAACTGACGCGTAATGTTGGGAGAACACGAGACAGCTCTCAGTTTTTTTTATTCTTTTATAAAATAACAAATAGCACACAAATTTACGAAACATTCGGAAAAAGTTACATGAGCGCGCTTGATACTCAAGACATACTCAAGTACGTCTTTTTGGCCAATCAGAGCTCGCATCAATATATTTTGAAAACCAAGTATTTATTTTTCAGAACACCCTAATGCTGAACTAGGGACATTAAACAAGGAGGCTGGTAAGGCCTGGAGTTTGCTATCAAAAGAGGAGAAAAACACAATAGGCACCCGAGAAGTAACTAGGCCGGTGCAAAAGAATGACAAACTAAAAAAGGTTCGTGACAGGCTTTGCGAGACTGTAAGTATAGTGAACAAATGAAGATTGTTTCTCGTCTACAAGTACGTGCAAAATTATACTTGCTTTCACAAATCAAATATCGTGTCTTCAAATGCCGTTTCAGATGCGTTTTCTGGAAGGAATAGGAATGCATTCTTGTGTGGTTTGGATTGTGCGACGGCATCCCATACAGGTTTGCTACCACCAAGGCACAAGACGTCATTATGGATGAAGCCATATTAAACGTCATCATTCACCCCTTCATCAACTACATCATCAGCACCTCCATCAATTGGTTCTACTACTACTGCTGGCCGTGATTGTAGTAGACATCAGGCCTCTTTTTCTCAAAGAAATTTGTCCTGAAGAAATAGAAAAGGTAAAAATAGAATGAGTATGATAACATTGGTATAAACTAAACAACAATTTAGAGCGTTTTCAGAAACGTTTTAAATGTTTTCAAACGTTTTCACTTTATCGAACCCTGGAACAACTTTAGGGCTGATCCAAGTCAGGGCATGGCTAACTCAAAGATCGAATTGGAATATGTTAACCTCTTAGATCTAAACTGCCACCTTCTCCAATGAGCCAATAATGTAGTTGATGAAGGAGTGAATGATGGAGGAGTGAATGATGTAGTTGATGGAGGAGTGAATGATGTAGTTGATGGAGGAGTGAATGATGTAGTTGATGGAGGAGTGAATGATGTACTTGATGGAGGAGTGGATGATGTACTTGATGGTGGAGTGAATGATGTACTTGATGGAGGAGTGAATGATGTACTTGATGGAGGGGTGAATGATGTACTTGATGGAGGGGTGAATGATGTACTTGATGGAGGAGTGAATGATGTACTTGATGGAGTGAATGATGTACTTGATGGAGGGTGAATGATGTAGTTGATGCAAGAGTTGATGATGCTTCACTCACAAAGACAAAAACGACAAAGAGCAATAAAAACAAAAGTTATGTCTTGTGCGAAAGTATAGTTTGCAAGGAACCACCAGCAGTTCGTCAAAAATACAACTGGATATGTTGCGACATATGTAACAAGTGATACCACCATGAGTGTGCTGGTTTGTGTAGGTTACCGAAAAGGTTTTGCTGTGGATGTTCAAAGATTGGAAACATACGAATACAGGTACGTTAAATGTATTTTTGTGTGCATGTGCCGACTACATAGTTAAATATTTATTTGCATCTCCTTATTTGCAATTTCAATATTTTCAGAAAGGAAAAATACGATTCATTCCACGATGCAATCTTTAGGGGAATCAAGGTAAGTTTTTTTGTCGATTGTCACGAATTGTCACTATCGTCACACCCTCAGTGTCTGACCTCTAACTAATGATTCTTGGATTATTTGTGGGAAGGGTTAAGGGGTTTTTAGGGGATGGGATTTGGTGCCATGTAGCTAGTAGGGGACTTCGTGTCCTATTGTACAGCACCTGTCCTTCGGGCAAATTTTCAAATAAAAAAATTTCGAACATTTCTTTGGCAATGAAAACTTCTCATATCATTCGTTACACAGTTGCATCTTAAAAACATATGAACGAAAGGTGGCCAGCAAGAGGTGTAAACTTTTTGTTTGCAAGTCTAATTCAGCAAGGCAAGAACTGATGTTTTTGGCGGGAATTAGTAATTACGGACCGATTCCCGAAAGTCAGGTACCAAAGTACATGTATTTCATACCATTCATAAATAAGAAATCTACAATTAGAATTAATTTCATTAACTTTTAGATCCAAGGACGTTTTAAGTAAATTCAGGATATAATGAAGTCCATTTCGAAAAACATCGAAATCACGAGCAGCGCATTACCTGAGGTAATATAGTTTAAGCTAATTAGTTAAACACACTGTGCGCTGATGTACTTCTTTTTTGGCTATTGTTTCTTGTTAGGCTATTATACTTGCCATCCAAAGGTTAGAAGACTGCCCACGAATTATGGCAGAAGTCATATATAGGACTAAAAAGCCAGCGGCAGCATGCAACGGGGATGGAAGATGATTAAAAGATTAAAAGATTAAAAGATAAAACTGGATCATTGTTAATTATTGAATTCCAAGGGGAAAAAAAACATGAAGAATTTCTTTTGATATAATGATCCCATTACATTGCTTACCGTCGAAGTAGCTATGGTTTGAAATGCAACTTCATTGATAAGATAATTTTTGCTTGGCTCAATTTATTGAGGCCTCTTCTTTAGTGGGTACGGGGTTCAATTTCCTACCCGACCACAAGCAGGGTCTTCAGTCAATTTAGGAGAACGTGCTGCCTTTGTAATTAAATCTCAAAATGATTAGACCTTCACGTCTTCTCGGATGAATGTTATATCGTCTGCCAACCGTATGATCCTGTTGTACTGTTCGCAAGAGTAGGATGTAACAGTCTGTCCTTCACAAGAGGAGGATGTAACAACACTAGGAACATTTGATTAGATACAAATAGATATTTACGCTATATAACTGTTAAGCATTATTATTCGTTGAACATTATTTAAAGCCTATTACTCAGCAACAAAATGCTATGAATACACGTTATGCAAACATGGCGGCCGTGCGCGGTTACGCAGCAAGTAAGACATGGAATCGAGGCTCAGACTTGAACAATCAGATCCAAAATGGCGGAAGGACTAGATGGACTGCAAGTTTTGGACGAAAATGAAATCGCTGGTGCTAAACTAGACTTAGAAAACTTGTACAAATACAGTGTTGGAGAGTTGAGATTCTGGCTGCAATGTAGAGGGGATTCTTTGAAGAATTGTACACTAAAAAAAGATTTAAGCAAGTAAGTACGAAGGATGCGATTTTACATGATTTGATATGGATTTTAAGGCATGATATTCAACAATGATTTGTAATTTTTTTTTGCTTTCAGAATAAAAGAGTATGTTGATAGGGGTAATTACACCAGTGTAGTTGACCCAACAATTGATAAAAAGTGGGAAAAATTAAAAAGAATTACAAGAAAGGAAAACAGCTCCTACATCAACAACATCTGCTCAAGTACATCTACAAGGGGTTTATGAGAAATCCAAAGTCGATTTTTTGTGGACAAAAGACCTTGCAAAACTTCCCATTTTCACACAAAGAGAAATCATTGCCCACCGAGACAAGAGTGGTAAACGAAAACATCAAAAAGAAGGTAAGGGAGACCACTCAGTGGCGAAGACAACCAATAGAGGCGCACACTTCAAAAATGAACGTTTTGTAGATGCAGATACAATTTACTGTGGGTTTGAAAATAGTTTTTGCTATGTAAAAGGCACTTGTAAAGCGAGTAAGAGAGCAAAGGCGATATATTGGATCAGTATTGCTCTTCATCAAGAGTCAGGAAGTGTTCTTTATGCTAACTGTCAGTGTCCATCAGGAAAATCAGGCTATTGTAACCATATTATGGCAATGTTGATGGAACTAGCGGAATACTCACTGTTGCAACTGGATAGAATTCCAGAGGAGGTTGCGTGTACATCAAGAGCTAGGGAATGGGGCATACCCCGTTCTCTAACTGGAAGAAATAAGCCCATTTTGGACGTTGCTGTCAATAAAATGAAAGTTGATCGGCTTTCTACAAGAGGCGGTATCGAATCTACATTGTATGAATCAAGGTCAGCAAACAACAGGCAAAATGATAATGTAGCTGTAAAAAAACTGAAAAATGACCTGAAAGACATTGACCCACACATTGGCTTTGCTTGCACTATAGTACCAGAAACAGAAACAACCAAATATGTCAGAACTAAGTTCGGGCCGTGTCCAACGGGTTCAGTTTTGAGCTATCAGGTGTCACTCACAGAACATGATTTCAAAGTGTATTGTGATCTAAGTGCGCTGAAAGAGATCTCACCAGAAGATGAAGTTGCACCTTATCCAGCATTTCCTGTCAATGATGTGGTTGTGTTTTGTGATATTCAAACAAGCAACTTGACAAGGGAACAGTTGTCCAACAAAAATTGAAATATGGAAAAATGTATGAAGGCATAGCAAGAGAAAGTTATGCAAAATATCTCAGAAACATTGAAAGACCTGTTTGTGTCAGTGATTGTGGTCTGGTCATTAATCCTAACAACCACTGGTTGGGATGTTCCCCAGATGGAAAAGTCACAGATTACATGGTAGACTCACCTTATGGCCTGTGTGAAGTGAAATTTCCACATGCTAAAAGAGAGGAAGACCTCCTAGTGAGCTGTAAGCAACCAAGCTTTTTTCTATATGATGATGGAGGACAACCCAAACTCAAAGAGTCCCACTCATACTACTATCAAGTACAAACACAATTAGCTTTAACAGGGACCGAGTGGGCAGACTTTGTTGTTTATACCCAAAACAGTATGGTGATTCAGAGAATTTCCTTTGACCCAAACTTCTGGGAACAGTGTGTAAATAAACTTCGAGATTTTTATTTCAAATATTACTTAAAAGTTGCAGCTGAATCATGTGCGGAAGAGAATGTATAACTATTAATATCAGCAAATAATACCCCAACCCCACCCAAATAATTTTTTACTTGCTACGGCCCTTGTCAGCTTAAATGTCTGTCATGACCATAATGCTAATAAAGCCAGTGTAATAATATCTCCATCGTTTTCCAGTAGCAGCAGTGTGCAAACAGCAGAACTAGACTAGTCATAAATGATTTTACAGGGACTTTTTGGAGACTTAAAACACAAAAAAAATAGTTTATAGTGTCAACATATAAGTATAAACAGATTAACATTGATTGATTGATTAGAAAGGTATCATTTACTCACTTTCATTGAAAAGTAAATATTAAATACATGATGTACATACAGGATGATAAAGAAGATCAATAAATAATTATGTTTTTGTATAATAATCATATTGTCTATAACATTAGCATATAATTTTGCAGCTTTTATAGACTTATTGTGATTGTACTCTATCGTAAATGCATAATAATTTGTATTGATTTTATAAATAGCTGGACATAGTCAACAAGAGTTTTGAAATATAATTAATTCACTTACATCTCTTTGTTGGCACTCCAAGTTTGTTGTCTTCTTTGCAATGCATAGAATACTTTAATTCCCTACAACATTTTAAAAGCAATTTTTTTTTACAAATTCAGAATGAAATCAAAGGATTCTGTGCATTGCAAAGTAGGCAGCAAACTGTCCAGATTTGGTTAATTGAACCATGCATTGTCATTGGAATTGTTCTGTCGAAAATGTGAAATTTTTTCACTCTGCTAATGGCCCTTTCCACGTGAATCCTCTCTTTTGCTATCTGCTGCATTTCAACTGTTTCTTGAGCTTCTAGTTGTTCACGCTCTCCAAGAAAGGCAGGTATGTTGAGTTTAACAATTAAAGGTTCAAGTAAGTCACCAATTGTGAAGCCCCTGTCAGCCATGACTGAATCTTTTGCCTCCCATAAATCAGGATTAAGAAAGCCACTTCTTATTACAATTTCACGGTCTGATGTTGATCCTGGATAAAGCTGAGAAATAAATGAAAAAGCACCACTTGGTGTAATTCCTACTAAGGACTTGTAAGTGATCTTGTGCTTGTAAGATGAATACATCATTTTCTGCAATACCAAGGAATCTGGTGTTTGCACTGAAATCTCTGTACAGTCAATGATGACTCGAGTGTCAGGAAATTTACGCTTGAACTCTGGTGGCATATTGGCTCTTATCTCTGATCTTGGAGGCCAAATAGAAATTGATCCTAGCTTTAAATACATATAATTTATCCAAGTGACAAAGTATCTTGAAACAGTAGTTTGAGAAACACCAAATAAAAATTCAAGATGCTTCTCATTCATTCCTTGCTTAATCCTGCAAAGGGTGAGGAGAAACTGCTCTTTTGGTGGAAGTTTAGAAACGTTATTTACTTTAGTGTTTGTGTTCTGAATATAGTTATGATCATGGTCTACAGGATTCACAGATTCTTGGTTTGGATTATCTTTTGCTTTGTTGTAAATAATCACATTTTCTGCATTGTTCTCTGGATTAAGATAGTTGTAAATCATTTCCATCCTGTCCCAATTGGGGAATCCTGTATAAAACTTTATAAGATCTTCTCTGTCTTTAATAAGTTCAGTGCAAAAAGTTTTCTCAGCGAGTTTTTGTCTCAAATGTTTATTTTCTTCCTCTAATTCTGCTACTCTTTGATTTAACTTCGTTATGATGCTTATATCCTCCGTTTGAACTTCTTCATTGATCATTTTGTTTTCAAAAAAAGTCTCAATAGATGTAGAACACTCTTCTTCAACGTATTCATTAATGAATGTTTGACTTACATCTATCGTTTCTGATGCCTGTTTCCTTTTATTTGGAACGTCAACTCTTCTTTTAGGAGGATTTCGCTCATTTACTTCTTTGGTCCAGGAAAAAACAGAAGGCTCTCCACTGCCCACCAAAACCCTTCTTAATGTCGTCTGAATTGAAATGCTTCTCGCAAACTCTTGTTGTTGAATTAACGACGAAGTTATCTTTGCCATCTTGGCGTTTAATTAGATTGCACCAGCGTTGTTTCTTTTTCTGGTCACAGCCTTCACTGGGGAATTTAAAGAAGTGGATCCCTGTTGGCTTCCCATTTATATACTGAGCTGAATTACAGCCAAAACTGCAGCAATAGAAGCCAGAGGAAGCACTTCTTGAGTTGGAAGCCGCCATTTTGGATCTGATTGTACAAGTCTGAGCCTCGATTCCATGTCTTACCTGCTGAGTAACCGCGCGCGGCCGCCATATTTGCATAACGTGTATAACATACGCTTTAACGGCAAGAGTGACATCTTATTAAGCAATTGCTTGGTTGCGCAGCAAACTTATACCCTGTTAAAGGAAAACCTGTATACCTTTTGGCATACTTTGAATATCGAAGTTGCATTAACACCACCAAATAGATACGATCATCAGCTTCAAAACAATACTAGTTTAGAGTAGTTTTGAGTGTAACGTTATATGTTGAAAAGTTAACCCTAACTCCCCTATAAATTAGAAGTATGCCTCGATTTGTCAGCCACCTTTTCAAATGGCAATAGGTTATGCTAAAGTATGCCTTAGAAGCCCCTTTCTCACTATACGGCCTGATGTTGGCTTTTTCTACATGTTCCCAGTGTTAGAATGCTTAAAAATATAAATACAAATCTTTTTTTCACGAATTCATGACAAAGTTTGAAGGGCCATATCTTTGCCCCCCATGATCCGATTGCAAAACCAATGCCTAACCCTGGTAGAGCAACGCAGCATGCGCCAGGGTTTGGCAGGGTTAAGAAGTTAAGTCCTATTGGACTCCATATAGAGGACCAGATGAGGTAAATTGAAAATTTTGAAGTGTCAACTTCGTAAATACCTGGAGTTTTAGGGATGTCTTGGTATCGTTGTGTTGCTCTGGGTCTCAGCTTTCTGGAGGTGGTTCAGGTTTGGGATAATACGCGCGTGCGCTCAAGTTATGACAGCTTTTTCGTGTCATACTTTGTCAGCATGCGCAGTGGTCAAACAATTTCCTTATCACGGATAGCTGATGAGTTGATATATACGTGTGCCAAGTTTGGTTGAAATCGAACAAATAACAAGAACGCTATTTTAAAAAGAAGTCGATGCAAAAACTACCCTAAACTTCTCCTATTTTACTGACCACAAACGACTACCCTTCCCTCGTAGTAAGACTTTTCATGTAACAAGCTATATATTACTGAATTTCCTCCCAGATTCAGAGTTCATTGAATTAGTTCTACAAAGAATTACAACACTCATTACGGCAGTAGAATTTTTAATACAAGGAACAAGTGGCTCTGCCAATGTTTACAGGAAATTTTATAATATGAAAAAGGAACTGTGCTTCAGATACCCAGACCTTAGCCCACTCCTTTGCCCAGAGTCCCTTCCCTCTCCAACCCCCCCCCCCCCCCAATTCTGAAAGGTCACAATTTATGGAACTTGCAACCAAGTACAAACCACAATCATGTGATTGGATTTTGGCCATTGATGATGGTTCATTTTTTCGTGACTGCGTAATGCCACAAGTGTTAATAAAAGAGCATGATGCTTTTTTAGAATTTTGTTGTGGAATTGTGGGGTCATTTGAGCTGGGACAGAAAGAGGTTCAGGACACTCTTCGAAACAAGTGGGGCAAGAAACTGGCCATGGCAATTGGTATAAATCCAATTTTGTCAAAAGATGAGATTTTTTCTAAGCTTAATTCTACACGCACAGAGCTACTTGACAAACTTGGTTTGCAGTTTAATTCATTTGGAGAGGTTGTGGTAGGCTATGTTGACATTGAGAAATACATGACCTTGTTTCTTAGTCAGTCTGGAGTGCAAAGTGCCATTTGCATGCCCAATAATGCTCTAATTATATATGACTATACTGATGGGTTCCCATGGTTGAAATGGTCAAGGCACTTTCAAGGTGAAACAAGTGTTCGAATCAAACTAGTTGAACCATACAATTTATTAAGCACTGTTTTGACAGTCGCTCTCTGGTTGGGCAGTGATGACTACGACACTGTTAAGGAGTGTGCCTCACCGGTTTACAAACAACTGACAAATCTGAAGTTCATAACACACCCAATAACAGGGCAGCAAATAAGTGTTATTCGAAGAAACTCTGGCGATGGTAAGGAAAGGCGATCTTCAACAGGGAATTCCTCAGCTAAGTCTACATATCCAATTCCTGAAGCCCCTGAACAACAGTGTCAACTTGGAGACATGAAAAGTGTATGCCCACAGCCAGTTTGGACAGTTGATGACACCAAGTGTTATGAAAAGAAGTGGGAAAATACCCTGGGTGACAAAACTCCTTCTAAAGAGAAACGCAGAGAATTTGCTAAAAGTAATCTGGGAAATATGGGTAGACAAAACCTCACTGGCACTCCACTTATGAATTATTACCCTGGCACTGCTCATCTAGGACTCCGTTCAGCAGAAACAGTGTGCTTGAGGATTGCAAAAGTTGCAACAGGTTTGTGCATATAACTGCATGATTATACAAGGGCAAATTGGGGCTCTCCTTAGTACATACCAAATAAGAACTGGCAAACCTTGTTTGAATTACATTTTACTCTATTTTATCCATTTGTATCTGGGGTAGGGAAACATGAGTAAAATAGAGTAAAATCTGCTGATCTGAAATGCAAGCAAAGTTAATAAGCCCTTAATAAATGCTGATAATATTGTTCCTATCAAGTGTTTACATAAATCTCATTTTCACATTATCACAGTATTAGTACGCTTTCTATTGTAAACTACTAGAGTACAAACATTAAAAGTATGCAATACTTTACACTACCAAATAGTGTTAATTAAAGAATAGAAGACAATATAATTAGCATAATTTAGTACTATTTTGTACTAGTTATGTTGCACACTTTTAGTATTTGTACTCCCTAGAGTGCGAATACTTAATCCGTGAAACAGTACTAAATCTATCTTGTACTAAATAGTACTAAAAAGGTGAATGCCTATTGTTTTCTATTGTTTTGCTAGTGCTATTTAGTACTATTTATTACTATTTATATAGTACTATTTCACGGATATAGTGTTTGCACTCTAACATCAACTATTATTATTATTTTTGGGGGAATCAAAATCACAGGAAAATAAAACCAGCCAGGATTTTTCTTAATGCTTGACACCAATTTTCTGTATATTCCAAATCCGGTGATATCATGCAAAAGAAAGCATTAGTCTATTTCTTTTATCTATTTAGAAATTTGTTATTTATATAGAACATGAAGTCCCCTACTAGGAATTTACCCAGTCATAAATTTTGCAAGTGCAACTAATTTTTAGAAAAGAAATCAAAAATTTTAGTCACAATATGGACATTTTAAGCCTGAAAAAATGATTGTGAGCAATGTAGAAATTACACCACATAGGTTTTCCAAAGTAGAGATTGCATAACAGATAATACATTTAGTTTGATATAATAATTTCTTGTTTATTTTTTCATAAAAAAAAACAGCGATTGTTGGCACCGATAAACTATTCCTAGAGGCACTAAAGAAAGGACTGGCAAAAGCAGTGAGCGTTGATGATAAAACTGTGAAGTTTGATGAGCTTGGTGTACTTTCATTTGGCGAAAGAATGCCACAAATATTAAAACAAGGAGGCTTTGAAGGAACTGTATTGAACATTCTGGAAACATTTTGCATTGGTTTAGGAATTGTTTACGAAAATGTCCTATGAACACCATCTGACTTAATAGGTGACAGCTATGAAACGCTAGCTAGAGTTTATCTTGGTTTCCAAATGGTGCAGATATTTGGCACATTATCAGTTACTGCTTCTATAAAGCAATTAGTGGCATATGTCCCGTATTATGTTGACAAGGCTCTCACTGATGCAAGAACAGTTGGCTTACCTTTAACTCTGTCTACCTTTTCTGATGCTACAATGGAAACTGCACATAAGACAAGTAAACAAGTAAACTTTCTGTTTTCTGGAGGTACCAAGTCATCTCACGACAATTTGAAAATGAGTTACTGCATATGGTTAACAGAGAAAGCACACCACAGAAGTCCTCATCTGCAAAGGCTGCAAGAAAGGAAGAGTCATCAAGGAAAAACCTAAACACCAAATCAAAGGTACTGTATTAAAATTTGGTATGTAATTTAATATATGAATAATCTTAAATTATAATGTCCTTGGAAATGGGATAGCACTAATGAGTTATGCAGAACAGTTTGGTACAACCAAAGTTATGATCACCTCCTAATCACCCTATTTCATTATCACTTCAAATGAAAACTATTTGTTGTTTATAGTCAATTGCAAAAATGTTGTCCAACCTCAAGAATATAACTGTCACGTGACTGTATATAGAAAATGTAATGTAACTAGCACTAAACAAATTGCAACTTGCTGAGCTTGACACCTTGAATTGTGAATTGTGGCCATCCAATTATATTTTTTTTACCATCACACTGTTAATACTGGAGTAAATATACTCAGTCATGTGACAGTTACATTTATGTATATATATTTTTTTGGTTGACAACATTTTTGCAATTGACTATATAATGATCATACATTAAATTAGGATGATGAGTACTGAACTTAACATTGGGAGACACAGCAATATTATTTTAATTAATATTGGCAGTACTCATCATCCTAATTTAATATATATATATAATTTTTTTTTTTTTTTTTTTTAATAAAATAGATTTGCCTTCCATTCATGGTTAAGTCAGAGCTGCAGGAAGTTGAGCCAGACAAAGACATTGCAGGAATAAAAAAAGGTATTAAAGCTACACAATACCAAAATGGTGGATGCCCTGTGGCATAATTATTATTTTTTAATGAAATAGATTGGCCTTCCATTCATGGTCAAGTCAGAGCTGCAGGACATTGAGCCAGATGAAAACATTGCAGAAATAAAAAAGGTATTGCATATGTTGGTTTCTACAAGGGAACATAATACTTGTGGAAAGGTCAAATAAAATGTACTTTTTACTTTTTCACAACACATTTTAATTAAAGATTGCTTACTTTTTTCAGAATCCTGAGATGGATGACGAGCAAGAAGAGTCTCCCGCAGGACAAGGTGAATTGGACCATATTATTTGTAGTATACCATCTGGCACTCCTGAAGAAATCGAAGAACTGAAGTGCAAGCTTCTAAAAAATGCCTACAACAAGTACCACAGCACAAATCCCACAGCTGTTACTAAAGAGTTTGCTGAAAATTTTACAAAACAAAATCCAATGGCCACCAATACCACTATCCATCTTCAGTCGGTTCAAAGTTCATTTTTCTACTGGAAACGATCAGATCCTCGAGTCAGCAAAGAAATCTTATCTTGTAAGATTTTACCAAGAACAGTGAGTGATTGTTTTACAGTTCAGCATTCTAAGACCCAAGGAGACGAAATAAGCAGGATAACCATAGCATTTTCAAGTGTTCGAGGATTAGAAACTACAGCTACCTCAATCGAATTAGATGTTGACACTCTTCCCAAGCTTCAAAAGCGACAGTCCTCGAGCAAGTCCTGGAAGGAATGCACCCTGTCATCAGGTTCTGAGAAGAGTGGCAATCACCACAGAATAGTTTTTGCATTCATTCCTGGGAAAGAACCAAATAGCGTTGATCTGCTAAACAAGTTGTCTAAGATTGCTACCCTGGAAGTGGCGGCCAGAGAAGGACTCAGGGAAAATTACACTTCAGTGCCATGTTTGAAGAACCCAGAAAGATCCTACACTTGTAAGAGCAGGGCAGCTTGCCTGCATACAGCTGCTGTCTGTACTGCCAGAGCCTGAAGGGGGTCCACGTGCAAGATTTGTCGTAAAGATGTACTCGGGAATAGAAGAGTTTAATCGACTTCTTGGTGAAAGACTGCACGCGAAAGAAGGGCCTACATGATATTTTAGGTCAGCACTTAACTATTTAACGGCTGATGTCCTTAAACAAAACTGGATTAGTCTTTAAAATGATTTTGTGCTCTAGCTTCGAAAGTATCGCCGCCATTTTGAAACCAAAAACTCTAGGCGCGCAAAGAATTCTGTGAGTTTTTATAATATTTTGATGCTGCTCTCTGATTGGCTAATTTTCGACGTTCAGATCACATGGAAGACAATATGGATACCTAGAACAAAATGCTAAGAAATGGGAAGAAGATACCATCGCCTCCATTGTCTATCTCCAATTTCTGGCGACAGATCTCGAGGAGTCCAGCAGTGAAGGCGATGATATCGCGTACCAGCGATTATCCCATGCTGCAGGGATTTTAAGGCAGCATTTCCGATGCAGACTCCGGAGAAACGTGCCATCAATGGTTGCCGCGAGGGAGTTCGATCGGGTGCTCAAACTGAGAAGACAGGGCGAGTCGAAGACGGATGACAAAATGTGCCAAACTGTTGATGAGGAAAAGGTATCCCTCACTCTCTTTCGCTCTCTCTCTCTGCTCACACACACTTACATCAGCTATTTGTTATTTAATGTAGATCCAGACTTCATCTGCATCCCAGACATCACCACCTCGTCTATGTATTCCCTTGGAAATGATAGACACCACCGGCTTGCCTACCCCAAGGGATTATCTAGACGGGGTTGAATATAGTTTGTGGGAGCCCCCTGCAGTATTTGAGACTGACGATGCTCATGCAGTGCCACTTGAGGAACCTGAAAAGCTACCTCCCAAGCCTGACCTTCCTCCCTCAACTGAGACGGAAAAACCTGAGACAACTCTGTCTTCTCTATCTGCAAAGGAAAACCCTAAGAAAATTAAAAAGCCCAACCAAAATTGGTGCCCGATATGCAGCACTGATTGCTGGCAAATATTACGCCACCTTTCGGGCAAACATGGGCTAAAAGGGAAAGCCCTTGCTGATACGAGGCAGAAGTCGAAGGAACATGACAAGAAAGCCAGATTGGAGGAGAGGGGCATAAAAAAGAAGAACCCCCCACGCCTTTTCCCTGTGGATGGCTGCGATGCCATTGCCATCAGATTGGACAGGCATCTTAAAAAATGCCATGACATCGATAAATCTGCCCAAAAGGAGAGATACAAAGAGCTAGTTTCGTTAGCCAAAAAATGGCAAGTTCTTCTGCGACTTCTCCTAAAACGAAAAGCAAATGTTTTGGTCATGCCTTTCACTTCACAGGGTTCAGCAGGTAAAAGAAGAGGCAAAAGTCTTCACTGTTACAGATGATGATTGTGACGACTTTGAGGACACTTTTGACGATGTTGTCGAGGTTGAACCAAAGGAACAGCCCAAAAGAACGTACGTATGACTCTTCTGCCTTTATGACACCTCAACGTCTGTTTATTGTTTTTATCCTTCATTTATTTAGTTGCAAGGTAGCCAGAGTCCTAAATCTCGATGATGAGGACGATAGTATTGATGACTGTAGCGACGACACAGACAGTTGGAAAGGGGATGAGGAGGTGGAGGATTCAGAAAGTGATCTCTCAGACATAACTCCCCTGGTGTCTGTGAAGGCCAAGGCGAAGGGCAAATTCCAATTTCCAAACGATTTCAGAAAGAAAGGAAATTGACGAGTTGTTGCCCGCTTTCCTCACATTCCTCCAGACACCACATGGGGGAGATATGTCTGAGGCCAATGCTAAAGAAGAGGTTGCAAGGGTAGGTGACTTTGAATTGCTTTCCCACCTAAGCCATAATCCCTTAACTTACCTTATCTTACCATTTGTACTCAGATCAGGAATATGGCCAAACAAATATCGCCTGATAACAACAGCCTGATGGCCACGTTTGGAAACTATAATGTAGTCTGGGACCGTTTTTTCAAACCACATCGTGAAAAAACGGTCCCAAAGCCGAAGGCGGGGACTACGTTAAAAGTCTACAGTAGAATCCTGGACAGATTTCTGGAGTACCTGCTCTCCAGGATGCTCCCCTCTCTTACACAGGAGGAAAAGGTAATAAGTCTTTTTCATTACTGCCACAAACTTCGTCCTAACAATTCCTGCACATTACGGAATTCCTATATTTTGAAAAGGGCATTCAAATAAATGGGTCTAACCATCTCTTGTTACTTGTTTTGCAGAACGCAATGGAAGAACTAAGAAACTGCCAGCTATCGTGGAGAAAGGCCCTAGTAAAGGACTGCTCGACTCAAAGAAATGAGCAGCAGAAGAGAGATTTCTCCTCACCATCCCTGAGGTAAACATTTATTTGAATGCTTATATGCCTAGTAACTGCGCTGATTTAAGACGTTTAAATTTAAGGTGAAATCAACAATCGAGAGCCCAATGGGGTCAAAATGTAAGGCAAGATTGCTGGGGTTTTATTTGGAGGCTAAGGAAAAACGCACCCAAGTGGAGACTCTAAAGGAGGCCCAGAAACTGACCAACTATCTGGTCTCTGTTTTAGTCGTCAAGTTTGCTGCTAGGTATGATTCTTGAATTAATACCGGACCCCAAGCACCTAAGCCCTAACCCACATATTATCGAGTTAATCTTCCATTACAAATCCCACCCATTATTGTAGAGCATCTCTGATTGCCAACATGAGAGTAGAAGATTACATGGACTCTCACAACACTGCCGATGAAGACGGCAATTACGAGATTTCCGTAATTCGCCACAAAACTGCAGCAGCTCACGGCCCATTGACCGTTTTCCGTGATGTTATTTTTCTCTTTATTCTTTCCATCTGTCTACATTCACATGTACAATAAATACGAGTGTTTTGATATTTATTCTACAGACCATGAGAATGCTTGCAGCATATAGGCGGTGTGTGCGCCCTACTCTCCTTGACGGCGCTGATGACAAAGAATTATTCTTTGTTAACAGCGT
>WUAP02088777.1:0-16948 GCA_015163945.2 Stichodactyla helianthus
CAGGGGAGAGGCTGGCCGGCCCCCAGACCATACATGACCAACCCCTTGCTCTAACCACGGTTCACGTCGATTTGAAATAGCAAAATAACCTAGTCTATCTGGTCTATTGTTTTCCCATGTATTGTTGACGTAATTCTTTGAAATCGATAGACGAGTGGTCTAATGCGTTGTGGTTTCAACACAGTGAGTCAAGCCCTATAGGGCTGGGTTAGTATCAGGATGGGTGACCACTGATAGCTACTTGGTGGATTAATAATTTTTTTTTTTTTTAATCTTCGATTTTATCTTTCTATCTTCGAAAAATCTAAGAGGAAAAGGAAGTCTGTTGCTATTAATCCTGAGCATCTAGTCCATAGCAATTCGAACCACACTCAGGGGCGGCGGAACCGGGGGGGTCGAGGGGGCACCTCCCCCCACTAAATTTTTTTGGGGGTGCCTGGCCCCCCCACAAAATATGGGTTTACATGAAACATAAACGCATCGCATGCGGCGCATGTGTCTGCAATCAAACTAAACAGCGGTCATTACAACATAACGTAAAATATAATATTGCAGTGTCCCCCCCCTATATTCTTAATTTTCCTTGTATTCCTTGTAATTCCTGGCCCTCCAAATAATCCATAGATGCTTTGCAAACTTGACTAGTATCTAGTCCTCCGCTGGATTCGGATGCGAATGTTGACTTCAAATTTTCAGGCGCGTCTATCCAGTGAAAAGAGCGGGAAAATTTGACTTCCGCGCCGGTCAAAGAAGCCTGTTCTTTCCGTAAATGATACACGTGATACACACGTGTTTACTTACTCCCCTCTTAAAAGAGCGGGAAAGTTGACTTCCGGTAAGGGAACACGCGCGTCTCCAATCCAAACGAGCGGGAAATTTAATCTGTCTATTCTTTCCAGGTGGAGCGAAAGAAAACATCTTCCCGCTACTAAAAGTTTTACCATTTCCAACTCTTCTTTGGCAAGTTTTTGGCTCACTTTTTGACTTCGAAACGGATTTCTTCGAACACGATGAGACGAGCAGTACCTTTTTTGAAAGGAAGAGAGATGTACAAAGTTCTTTCCTTGTTCGGGACCCAGGGGTGCAGACATTTCTGGTTGAAGCTCTGAAAAAAGAAGACGTTTCGACCTTTCCTTGTATTTGTAATAATTTGCTTCAGTATTTGTCAGCTTTTATAGCGAAAGCTAAAAAGTCGTTCAGTGATAAACAAAATATCGACCGTGTTCAAGACGACGAACGTCTTCCCAAAGGCAAAAAGAGTTGCCATGGCAAAAAAAGAAATTGCAAAGGCGACGAAAGTGGCATTCAAGAATCCCAAAGTTTACACATGACTGTGTGCTGTTTGGTCTTCCAGTTGGTTGAAGTGATGATCGAAAGACTAGACCTAGCTGTGAATTCTTATGAAACCTTTGAAAAATCCAAACAGTCTCCTAATACTTTGCATGACCCAGGGTCTCCCCTACTGGAACACGAGTCAACAACTGCTAGCCAGTCAAGAAATGAGTGTCTTCAAATACAAGAAAACTTCTTTTCTACTTTACTTCAAAACCCAGTGCTCTTGAATTGCTTTTTATTCAAGTTTGACAGCGAGAAAGATAGACTTGCACCTGGTGTTTGTCGAGGATTGACCTTTTGTATTGGAAATCTACTTCAAGCCATTGTCAGTAGCATCAAAAAAGAATCTCATCTAAATCTACTCAGGCCGTACACGAAGAAGATCTGTGACAAAGCAGTTGATGAGGTTACCAAGGCTGATAACGGTGAGTGTTTTCGTCTGTCAAATTTGTTGTTAGATGTTAGAGCGGATTTTGTGCAAGTGGAATACGATACGACAAATTCTTAGCTAATAATGACAACAAAAACAACAACAACAATAACAATAACAATAATAACAATAATAACAATAACAATAATAACAATAATAACAATAATAACAATAGTAATATTAATATTAATAATATTAATAATAATCTTCATTTATATATCGCAGTTTAGCATAAAATGTTCAAATGCGCTTAACAATAGACCTCTTTAGCTTGGGCGTAATGTTTTCCCATTTCATGAACTAGAAATAATGGAAAGTTATAGTGCTTAGAAAGGAGGTTATTCCGGGCGAAAGACCCTTGGAAATAAATTCGGAAAAATTAATTTCGACCTCGCTGGGATTCGAACCCACGACCTTCGGATTTGTACTACCGATGCTCTACCAGCTGCATGACTACAAGGTCAGACTGGGAGCAGGCCGGGGTGAAATAGATGTTGGTCGCGGTAATTTAAATGCAATGATATGAATATGTGAACCGCGTGGCACTATGAAATACATAAACTAGAAATAATAATCCCTGCGAAGTCAGAAATTAATTTTTCCGAATTTATTTCCAAGGGTCTTTCGCCCGGAATAACCTCCTTCCTAAGCACTATAACTTTCCATTATTTCTAGTCCATGTATTTCATAGTGCCACGCGGTCTACATATTCATATTTTCCCATTTCAGATCACGTGTCATTCCCTTGGGTATTGTTTCTTTGTTTCTCGGTAGCGCTTGAGAAGACAGAACATTAATATGGATGAGCCTCAAACAAAGAATCTTATTCCGAAAGCATTACACCCAAGCCGTAATGTCTCACAATATTTTTCCTCATGAAATAAGTGAGTTTAAGTACTTTATTGTAACCGAAACTACTCGTTGTGATTGGATGATTCGTACCCGCGAAAAGCATGGCTAAATTGATTGTAAAATTCAATATTTGAAGACATAAGACTTCGGGTTCTTTTATTTCTTACTAATCGTTGCCACATTAGCGTCATGCAGCTTTGTTTCGATGCTGCCCCACAACAGCTTCAGAAACTATCAAAGCAGACCGACAAAGGTAATCTCCTTTTATTAATTTCCTAGGAAAGCTAATTTATTTCTTCGGCTTCCTGTAGTGACCGAGTTGGCTGGCATTTAGATCTCAATTAATATGTCATGTCTGTATGGTATGAATACTCTGCAATGTGATTAAAGACGTGCCAACATAGACTTTCGTTTGCTATATTTTTCGACCAACTGAGAGAGTGTGTATGAATTATTGAATACATGCCCACCTCTATTCATATTACTTTACATATAGAGAGCTCCTTTCTATTTTAAACGGACTTATTCAAGTGTTTCGGTCTGCCTATACTTAATGAAGGCCTATCAAAACGTTTCGAAATTTCGTTTTCAGCATTAAGAGCATAGTTTATGTTTTAAGTACAATAATCTAGATTTAGCAGCCCTACGAAGTTCTCTAATATTGTCATATCGTTTTCAGCATTAAGAACATAGTTTATGTTTTAAGTACAATAATCTAGATTTAGCAGCCCTACGAAGGCCTCTCATTCTCCATAAGTAAAATACAGGATTAATGCTTGAATTAAGAGATATTATAAAACCATTATACTGGTAGAAAACTACACCATATTGTTCGGGTATGTGAGTGACGACCCCAATGATGCCATAACACAACATCGGGAAATACACGATTACATTCATCATTAGAATCATCAGCATAGTATTAAGAGAATACTTGTACTTCATGACATTGACTTGAGGTACTTTCTTCATTGGCTCTTCATTTTGGGATGAATGTGGTTGTTGTAGTGTTACTGGTTAGTGTGATGTGGTGTGTGTTTGTGATGAATGTGGTTGTTGTAGTGTTACTGGTTGGTGTGATGTGGGGTGTGTTTGGGATGAATGTGGTTGTTGTAGTGTTACTGGTTGGTGTGATGTGGGGTGTGTTTGGGATGAATGTGGTTGGTGTAGTGTCACTGGTTGATGTGATGTGGGGTGTGTTTGGGATGAATGTGGTTGGTGTAGTGTCACTGGTTGATGTGATGTGGGGTGTGTTTGGGATGAATGTGGTTGGTGTAGTATCACTGGTTGATGTGATGTGGGGTGTGTTTGGGATGAATGTGGTTGCTGTAGTGTCAATGGTTGGTGTGATGTGGGGTGTGTTTGGGATGAATGTGGTTGTTGTAGTGTCAATGGTTGGTGTGATGTGGTTTGTGTTTGGGATGAATGTGGTTGTTGTAGTGTCACTGGTTGATGTGATGTGGGGTGTGTTTGGGATGAATGTGGTTGCTGTAGTGTCACTGGTTGATGTGATGTGGGGTGTGTTTGGGATGAATGTGGTTGCTGTAGTGTCAATGGTTGGTGTGATGTGGTTTGTGTTTGGGATGAATGGGGTTGTTGTAGTGTCACTGGTTGGTGTAATGTGGTGTGTGTTTGGCATGGATGTGATTGTTGTAGTGTTACTGGTTGGTGTGATGTGGTTTGGCTTTGACACGGATGTGCTTCTGGTGGCGATACTTTCTTCAGCGAACGATAAGCAAACGAAAACGAGAATGAAATAATTAACAACAGAATAAAAACTGTTATAAACATTCCTTTGTCTTCTTGTTTGGAGTCTAGTATTGGTAATATGACGTTCATCATAAAAGAAGCCAGTATCCAGAAGACAACGATGACAATTCCTATCCTCTTTTTAGTCATTATCGTCTTGTAACGGTTTTTAGTTTTAATAGCGATGTATCTGTCCACGCTCATCGCAGCTAATGTCATAAATGAAACAGCGCCAATAGTGTATCCTCCTCTAGTCATAAAGACCCAGGAAATACAGAACGCGTTAGACCAGTTGTTGAAGGCTGACAGGTAGAAAAGAGCAGTTGCTGGTTGAGCAATGAGACCAATGAGAAGATCAGCCAGTGCTAGAGAACACAGTAAAACCTTGGACGGTGTTTGTAACGAAGGTGTCTGGTAAATGGTGAGGATGACCAAGAGATTAAGTAGAATTGCTGTTATTGAAGTTACAAAATGAAGGCCTACTAACGCTGATAATATATCAGGAGAATAATCCTTCATGCTGTAAGACATTCGATCACAGATTTCGAGTAGCATTTTGCAACCAAAGATACCTTCATTCAGGAGTTAGAACGTTAGAGTGGTTAACGCTTCTTCAGTTACTGAAGAGTAAAGAAAATATGATGCTCTCTTCTACGGAGTACATCTGTAGATCTTTAAAAATTGATTACTACGATGAGGGGGATTTTCTGTTAATTGCTAAAAAACTGGAAAAAATCGATCTTATTTCAAAGTTAATCCAACTGCTTGAATTAATGATTAACAGCACGACAGAAATAGGTACAAACAATAAAAAATGCTGTAGTAAGTATGTATGGGAAAATCAGTTTTTCCAAGCGGCAGGTGTTGCGCTTATTATATGTATTTCCTCGGTTTGATGGTCTGATCGTTTTGAATACCAATTTTCATTAACGGTACTAAACCATTCAATTACCTCGTCCATACGGTTGGTGTAATTATGCAATGTGATTGGGTAATGACGTGGGTTTTTACCCAATAATTTAAGGTCGTTACTGAGTTCTTAAATGGCCTTTGAGGTTGATATCGTAAATTGTCAAGGACATGATCTGTGTCATTTGTCTGTTTCTTTCTTTCTTCCTTTCGTTCGTTCGTTCGTTCGTTCGTTCGTTCGTTCGTTCGTTCCTTCCTTCCTTTCTTTCTTTCTTTCTTTAACTTTATCGGCCTTAATCAACCTCCCAAGTGCATCCATTTCACGATGATGAACGTTATAAGCGTGAACCTTTTCTTCTATAACATAGCCAAAAGTAGCACGAAGATTTAAAAAAAAATATTAACGAAATTCTCAATTCCTTGGGCGCATGTTTCTTGATCGGCGTGCAGTCCATCCTAAAATGATGCACGCGCGCGCAAGCGAATTAACCAATTACAGCGCGCGTTATATCATAGCTTTGTTTTAATTAAGTACACCAGGTGACGGCAAACTTCATTCATCAAGATCATAGAAGCCGTATCAACATCCCAGACGTCATCAGATGTTAGTTTTATTCACATCAAATAAAGTTCATCATAGAATATTTTGTAGCAGTTCTTAAAATTGTTTTAAGATAATTTTAAAAAATAGAAATACAATATGAACTTAATTCAGGCTTTTTCGAGGTTTCGATGAAAGGATTCGTCTTGTTATTGAACATTTTTCATTAGAATCGAAACTACTCCATTAAAATGGTGAACACGAACTCCACTATTTTTATTATGCTTTGAGATTAAATTCCTGATTAATGCTACGATTATCTCAAGCAATCCGAGGAAAAAATAATGAATTATGAACAGAAATGGAAACTTAATTGATCTATCTTGCCAAGCCAAAAACCAAACAGTGCTTGTTTGACTTGGGCTAAGATTAAACTTCAATCATATAAAAATCAAATAACGTGAACTGAAGCCTTTGTTTTTCATTACTTTTAGCAATACTTATTGCACTTCCACCAAATTTTTATTTATTATAATTATGTGATTTTACCTGTTCGGTAAGTCGTTAGTAGTATTTCTGTTTTTTTTTTTTTTTTTTTAGATCAAATAGAAAATAGGTGGGATCTAATCAAGAAAGCAAAGGCCATTATGTTGCAAAAAAAAAAAAAAAAAAAAAAAAGATGAGATAAGAAAACCTACCTCTGTTGGAATTTGTACTGCGACAAATGACTTATACTCACATTTCAAAAATATCACCTATTAAAAAAGGAGATGCGTCATTCCAAGACTAAAATGAACTATGAAAATACGTAATTATTATAGTATACAGCTATTTGAAAAAGGTTATCCTCACCAGAAGATATATGTTGCAGGTGGCCAAAGAAGCTTTTAGCGCTTCTGGGAATCTCTATTAATTTTATATCAAACAAAACAACATAAAGAATCAAGCTTATCGAACCCTGAAACAGTCTCTGGGCTGGTCGAGTTTAGGGCACAGCTAACTCACTACTCAATAGGATGCCTTCTTATGATTACTATCAAAAATGTTTTTACAGCTTTTCGCAAGTCTCTCATTCGCCAAAGATAAAAGAAAGGATTCATTGTAGAGTTGAATGCCATCAAAATCCCGTTGTATTGGTAAAAAATGATACTGTGTTCTCTTGGGACATGCATATAAACGTGTATCAATGTAAAAATAAGTAAGGGAAGATAGACCAATAGATTAATTATTAATATCATTAGCATGGTAGTGAGAGATGTTTTATACTTGGTGACAATGAAGGTTGATGTTGTTGTGGATTCTCTTTGTGATGGATGTGGATTTTGTTCTGGTTGGTGTGATGTGGTGTGTCTTTGTGATGGATGTGGATTTTGTTCTGGTTGGTGTGATGTGGTGAGTGTTTGTGATGGATGTGGATCTTGTTCTGGTTGGTTTGGTGTGGTTTGTCTTTGTGATGGATGTGGATCTTGTTCTGGTTGGTGTGATGTGGTATGTGTTTGTGATGGATGTGGATTTTGTTGTGGTTGGTGTGATGTGGTGAGTGTTTGTGATGGATGTGCATCTTGTTCTCGTTGGTGTGATGTGGTGTGTGTTTGTGATGGATGTGGATTTTGTTCTCGTTGGTGTGATGTGGTGTGTGTTTGTGATAGATGTGGATTTTGTTGTGGTTGGTGTGATGTGGTGTGTGTTTGTGATGGATGTGGATTTTGTTCTGTTTGGTGTGATAAGGTGTTTCTTTGTGATGGATGTGGATTTTGTTCTGTTTGGTGTGATGTGGTGTGTGTTTGTGATGGATGTGGATTTTGTTCTGGTTGGTGTAATAAGGTGTTTCTTTGTGATGGATGTGGATTTTGTTCTGGTTGGTGTGATGTGGTGTGTGTTTGGGAGGAATGTGATTGTTGTAGTGTTACTGGATGGTTTGATGTGGTATGTATTTGGCATGTTCGACATGCATGGGAAATTCGTTTTGATAACTTCTTCAGAGAATAATAAGCGAGTGAAAACGACACGCTGGTGATGATAAGTAGTAAGAATGTGGCGCCAAATGTACAGTATTTCATTTGTAACGGGTTAAGGAACAGCAAACCCATATTCATCGCAAGAGTCGTAAATACCCACACAACAATAACAAGAACAAGAGATCTTCTTCTGGTAACTAGGAATTTGTATCTGTTTTTGATTTTGACGGCCAGACATCTGTCCACGCTCATGGCTGTTAAGGTCATAAATGATACAGTACCAGTAGTGTACCCTAATCTAGTCATAAAGACCCATGAAATACAGAATGCGTCAGACCAGTTGTTGAAGGCTGACAGGTAGAAAAGAGCAGTTGCTGGTTGAGCAATGAGACCAATGAGAAGATCAGCCAGTGCTAGAGAACACAGTAAAACCTTGGACGGTGTTTGTAACGAAGGTGTCTGGTAAATGGTGAGGATGACCAAGAGATTGAGTAGAATTGCTGTTATTGAAGTTAGGAAATGTAGAAAAACTAACGGAGTAATGATATCAGGATTGTATTCATCCATAGAATATCCCATGTTTTTGCAGATTGATATTATCATATTGCTGCTGAAAATAGCGAGCAAATGTTCTTAGAAGATCAAGAATAAAATTTCCTCAGAAAATGATGCGGCTCAGAAAAAGTTTCCTCCAGATGAATAATTAATTTCCATTTCAGAAATACTGTGAACAAGCCTGATGCAGCTAGATAATCAGGAATCCAGCTCGAGAATAATATTAAAGAATCCTAGGGATTCCTTTTTGTTTTTGGTGAAAAAAAACCTCTTGTACCTGATATTTGATTTTCGAATAGTGAACCTTGAGTTAATTGTACTGCCTTGTCTTCGTAATCGATAGATTTTGCATCCAAATCTTATGTAACTACAACTTTCCTATCCTTTGTTCTTTTGTCAGTAAATCATCGCTTTTCATAACACTATACTACAGCAGATGTATATTGTTAATATCGTCAGTAAGAATTCAGCTGTTGTATTTCCCCTACTTTTTAATCATTGAAAAAGAGCCGTGCCAGATGTCATTCCTTGGGGTTTGCCTTTTCCGATTGAAGGCAATGATATCCCTTCATAGCTTTCTTTGTAAGCTTTGTACGTAGGTGTATTCGGCTTCAGACAGCGATACTGTTTTCCTGGAAGAATATTTTTTAGTATCTTGTCACTTCTCCCGAAATTACAGGTTATATCTGATTTTCGTAAAATCTTCAACTATCGTTTCCAATTCCCTGAATAATTCTATATTCTTTCAATTTTGCGGCTGGCTTGTCTACATTTAAGGAATTACCGCGGGAATTATGTTCGGTTGTTAGTAATATTTAAGTGTAGAGAAGATCAGTGCGCATGTTTTTCATATTTCTTTGTTTATTTTACAGTCAAAGGACATGAAGCGTGCCCCTCTAGACTCCATTAATGATTTCATTATTCGAATGTTGAGTTGATTATCCACTCTGAGTTTTCATTAACAAAACCAGAGACTCCAGACTTTAAAATCTATTTTCTACTCGCATGTTGATTGGATTCTTCAACGAGTGCCATGAATAGGTAGGGAAACAGAAACGGCTACTATAAGGTTGCGTGCATTTCTGATCAAAATTCGAGTAGAAAATAGATTTTAAAGTTTGGAGTCTTTGGTTTTGTTAATGCAAACTCAGAGCGAATAATCAACTCAATATTCGAATAATGAAATCATTGATGGAGTCTAGACGGGCACGCTTCATGTCCTTTGACTGTAATCAAATGTACGCCTTGTTTAGTAAAGGGTTTCAAAGTACCACTGAAGAAACAAAAGATATAGAAAGACTGTAACATATTATAGTGTGACAATGCGTTTGAATTCTCGTTTTGTTGGACGGACGGACGGACTTTAGATTTGTAGATTTGGCTAAGCCATGCTTAGTGTTCATATGATGGCTACAGATGGGTTCCAGTGTTCAGTAAAACGCTAATGAAGATGTCGGAAAGTGCAGAGTAATTTTATTTAACCCGTGAAAAAATAGTACGCATATTATTTAGTAGTAGACTCTAAAGCTATTGTTCTCTTTTGTTCTTTATCAACTAGTACAATCTAAATAGTTATCTTTCTTTCATGGGTTAAATGAAACCACTTTACTCAACATGATTTGTATCACACAAATTACATTCAAACAGATACACAACGCAACGATTGTTGATTGACTGAAGTCTTAAAAGTATTTCTAAGTCTTTTTTGATAAGAAAAGAAAACTAACAACGAATACATAAAAAGGGCCCCAAGCTATAAAAGAGTAACCCCACAGTTTTTAGAACCCAGGTCATGTGGTCCTAGACTCTCACAAATTGCGCTCATTCACTCCACAGACTTTTACTCCTAAATAAGTATTCTTTTCAGTCAGAACACTCGTGTATATATTGACAATAGGTTACGTCTTCACTATTTACGTCAGTATAATTGAAGGCCAAAAAAAAGTGTTTTGTAGTTAGGTTTCAACTGTTTGAGGATAATGAAGCGTGTGCGTAAATACATTGAATCCAAAAAGTCAGATTTCCCCCCCCCTGCCTTTTAAAAATATGTTTTGTTGAAAGATAATAGCGAGAATACCACTTCGTAAGAACAGCATTTTTTCTTTATTTACATCTCTTAAGCTTGGGTAAAAACGATTTAATTTTTTTTCAAATCGTCACGGAAATTATTGTCACTGAAATTAAATTTTTTAAGTATTTCTTCATTATTCTAGCCTTTTTCCGATTGCGTTTCCCTTTAATCTTTCGTTCCATCTGCCATCCAAACTTCTGAATTCAATTTCCAGAAGACCCTTAGATATTGCTTTTTCACGCTGAGGGGGAAACTTGAGAAGATTAGACATTTAAGACAAGGTTTCATAACTTGAAATTTTATTAAGTTTTTGACAAGTGCAGTGGATAAATGATTCATAAATAAGTTATTTTCCGAAAACATCCTTTCGATAGATATACCTTGACCACTCCTCTTGTTCATCGAAAGGAAGGAAGGAAGGAAGGAAAGAAAGAAAGAAAGAAAGAAAACACGCAAAGTAGATACAGATGTTCCTCTTAAGTCTTAAACTTTTGCTTAAATTCTTAATAAAACCTTTGATATTTGTTCAATACCTCCTAACTAGGTCTATCTAACTCTCTATAGCTCTCCAAACTTGTTTCCTTTGTTTTTCTACCGCCATTTGGAAAGCTCGTAACACTTGTGAAGCAATTTAAATCAAATATTTTGTTCTTTAAAGTATTTCCTTCCAGTTCTTTAGTTCCTTACGCTATTTTGAAAGATTTCTTGAAGTCGGCTCTTGTCCCAACTACCATGCAATTGGCTTAATCAGCGTAGATTGAACTGAAAGTGACTGATTCCATTTTGGTTTTGCAAGTTCTTTTGGTATTCTGAAAGTTTTTCTCTAACCTGGATAAAGAGAGAAATTTATTCGTTTCGTGGAAGAATTTAGCTTCGTAACATAGTGTTCACAGCTTCTCTTAACTCAGTCATTCGCCAGAGATAGAAAATGGGATTCACCGTTGAGCTGAATGATAAAATAAACCCTACGTATTGGAACACTGCCACACTGTTGTCTACTTTGGTTAAGACCGTCACAATGCTTAAAATCATCATGGGAATATACACCAGAAGATTGAGGGCGAGTATCATTACGACTGTCATAAGTGAACGTTTATATTTGATGATGCTATGATATGTAGTTGCATTCCCTGGCGTTCGAAGGCTTGAACTAAGAGATACTCTTGTGGACATCTTCTTAAGGTTGTAAAATGATGATACATATGAGGAAATAATCAGTAATAAGAATATGGCAACCACAGCAAAAAGGACTGAAAACTTTTCCTTACTTGCAAGAAATTGTACGCCAGTTACCGTGGCGAGGGAAGTAAAGATCCAAAGAGAGATTACAAGGATAGTCGTTTTTGTTTTGGTGACGAGAGTTTTGTATCTTGCTTTGGTCGTGATGGCAAGGTATCTATCCAAACTCATTGCTGTCAGAGTCACAAAAGCAATCGTGCCCATTGAATATCCTATTCGAGTCATGATTACCCATGAAATACAAAACATTCCAGACAAGTTGTTAAAAGCCGACACGTAGAATATGATGGCTGTTGGTTGAGCAATAAAACCAACACAAAAATCCGATAAAGACAAGGAACAAAGTAGAATCCTCGAAGGTGTTTGGAGGGAAGGACTTCGAGATATAGTCACTATGACTAGCAAGTTTAATAGAGTTGCTGATAGTGAAGTCACACAGTGAAGACCAACCAATGGAGACAAAACTTCAGGTTCATACTCGCTCATATTGTACGCCATACGCTCACAGATTCCCATTATTTTTGACGGCAAAAACACCAAATTCCTGACTCAGTGAGTCAGATACGAGATTCTAGATAATTTCACTCTTCTAGTTGTGTTACGTTGCATCTGCTTCTAAGGCAGCTCGGTTTTAGACACCTGATTTATTTATTACCATCCATCGAACTTTTTCCTCATTGGAATAAATAACTTGGGTGTCAATCAAAAATGAAAAGAGTATAGAAACAAGAAAATTTATAACTTAGTACTAAAGGAACGGAAATGAAAAACTTCGCGACACATGGATGAATATTATATATATTATATATGAATATTATATATATTATATATGAATATTATATATATTATATATGAATATTATATAACTATATATTTAGTTTTGCTGATGAAGGCTGAATGGCCGAAACGTCCAATTAAACAGTATCTATAAGTTACAAGTTGATCGTCTTGGCTTTCTCTTTATTTTACTTATAAATATTATATATATATATATGTTATTTACCGGCTGAGAGGTCCGTATAGTGAAACAATAGTTTGGAAAGAGTTTCAGAAACATTTTTCGAGGTTAAATTTTTAAGTTATTTTGATTAAAAGCTGGACTGAAGAGAAATAGATGGCGACATCTGGGTGCTTCGTAATAATCGAGTTCCAAACTGGGGTTTTTTTTTTTTTTTTTTTTTTTTTTTCTTTCTCGTTTTGCCGTGGGCTTCTCGTTGGGAATGGCGTGGTTTTTACTATTAATAGACTCTTTTTGAATATGGCCCCCGATGACTATAAACCAGGAGAGATTCTGTTGTTTTGACTTCGGGCAAGTTGAATTCTAAATTTCAGTTTTTAAATAACAAAATAAAAAGCTTGAAAATTTTCACGAGCAGTCAAACGTTAGACAAAACAGTCCTTGGAATACTTCCACAACGTCCATTCATTACTTGGTTTTACAGCTCTGCGCTCACAAACAGGATCTTCAGAGTATGATAGTTTGATCAATTGTGTTTTTATTCGCAATATAGTTTGAAATAACAAAAAACAAGAACAATAAGCAGTGAAAAAGCAGACCATATTTTTAAAAACAGTTTTATTAAGACTGGAATTTTTCAGGGATTTTTCTCTTAATTGTTTACCTTACTTCCTTAATTTTATACCACCGATTTTTAAAAGTTTTCACTTTCTAACTTCTAACTTCTTTTCTAACTTCTTGTGATAACTGTGAATTATTATTAATTTTTTTTACATTTATTTCAAATAAAGTTGACAATGACACTACAAGGAAATTGATGAGACTTTAATAATAAGGAGAAATGTCGAGAACAGAGCGGAAGTATTACCCAGGAAACATGTAATCATCAGAACAAAAACTTGAAACGAAGATTCTTAGAAAATAAAATTGTTAGGTAAATTCTCAAGCCGAACAGTAAACAAAGATACAATGCACAATATAGACTGGGTTCAGCCTTTTTTCAATAAAAACTTTTTATCCTTGTAGTGCAGTGGCTAACTTATCGGACAATTCCCGCTTAGGGCATAATGATTTATATATCTTTACATAATATCTATCTGTATACAGCTATTTCATAAAAGGTTGACGGAGCGAACGGCATTGGCGATCGGTGATTGGCGAATGCCCGACCAATAAGAACTTTGGAACAATAAGAATTCTTCATATTTATTATTAAAGACAACCTCACCAGTCAGCGAAAACCTTCAGCAGGAACAAAGATGTGGGGTTCGATTTGCGACAGGGGCATAACATAATGCTATTTTTCTCTTTTATAACTTTTTTTGATGTTTTTTGACGTTATTTTCTGAAATTCACAGAAATTTCATCAGATGGACAAGCTCTTCAGCTTCTTGAAGTTTTCAGCCCCTTTTGTGACCAGGAATGCTTGTCCAAACCAATAGCCAAGTTGCTAGAGCTACCATTTAAAAAGCTGGTCAGAACAGCTGGAAATCGTCTGCAACCGACAATATACATGCAAACCTTATTGGCCCTACTCGATTCTCAACCATATCATGTGACTCCGACATCCAATCAGAAATCATTCTCCGATGACGTCATCAAAGGTTTATGTCAGAAAACTTCTCTGTGCAATCAAAGATCACCATTAGTGGATGTCACTAGTCACGTGATTAAGGTAGTCAATCAGAAGAGGTCTTTGCTCTTTGTCTCCGACATCAGGAAAGTTACCAAGCTGCTAACAGAGGTGCCTTGCGCGCAACTCGACCGTGTCATCCTCAAGATCCTCAAGACAACTCCACAGTATTTACTAGAAATAGATTCCTGTTTCCTAGACCATTGCCTTGACAACGTCACGGAGGATCGTGTTGCCATAGCAACGATGTTGATTGCAACCAGTGCTAATCTCAGAGCTCACTTTGAACGACGTTGTACATGCGCGAACAAAGATGACGCCACGAAGCAACTTAACCTCAAGGATCATCTCTGGGACCTTTTACCAGTGGTTCACTGGTATTTTTCTTATGCTGAAAGTGTTGAAGGTAAGTGACAATGAGTGGAAGATATGTCATAATACTAATAGATCACGTGATCGCCCTCAAGGATCATCTCTGGGACCTTTTACCGTTGGTCCACTTTAATTTTTCTTATAATGAGAGTGCTAAAAAAATAGTAGTGGAAGAAGACTGCTCTCGCACTCTACACTCGTCACACGATCCTGGGTTAATCTCTTTACTTATCGTTCTTTTTTTCCCCGTCTCGCAGCGCTATCCATCGAAAACAAAGTCTTATCCTATCTGATGGAGAACTATTGGTCATATTTATGGAAGTGGATACGAGAACCCAAGAGTGATATGCGCGAAACTCAGGTAAAAGAAGCATGGAATTTAAAAACTATCTTAAATGTTGAAAAAGGTGTGTTGTGCTGTACGATGCACGTCTTCGTCATCACCATAACTGCCTTCGTTGTCATTATCAAACATCATATCAATCGTCCTCATGATCATGATCATCGTCGTCATCATCCATCATCATCACCATCATCATTCTCATCACCATCACCATCATCACCATCACCATCACCACCATCATTTTCATCATCATCATCACCATCATCATTCTCATCATCATCATCATCACCATCACCATCATCATCACCATCACCATCATCATCATCATCACCATCATCACCACCATCACCACCATCACCATCATCATCACCATCACCATCACCATCATCATCACCACCATCACCACCATCACCACCATCACCATCATCATCATCACCACCATCACCACCATCACCACCACCATCATCATCACCATCATCGTCATCATCACCATCATCATCATCATCGTCATCATCATTCTCATCACCACCACCATCACCATCACCATCCTCATCATCACCATCATTCTCATCACCACCACCATCATCATCACCATCATCATCATCACCATCATCATTCTCATCACCACCACCATCATCATCACCATCATCATCGTCATCATCACCATCATCATCATCACCATCATCATCATTCTCATCACCACCACCATCATCATCACCATCATCATCGTCACCATCACCATCATCATCATCATCGTCATCATCACCATCATCATCACCATGGTTTCTCAATATTTTTTCTTTACATATAGGATCTCAGGTGCGCAGTTTTGAGATTCTTGATTATCATGAAGTCTGGTGGTAAGATGGTGACAGCAATAGTCTCTTAAGATTTGTATTAGCTTGTCACGTATTACATATACATTTTTGTAGTCTAGACCCACGTTATATCGTAGTCACACATTCCTATCTTTTAAATATTTTCCTAGATATTAAAGAATCCAAAAAGCTGTTCTCAAAGCTCTTAGACTTGATACCTTCCCAATCTTGGGATGTCTATCAGATGTCCACCATAAGAACAATGCTTGACCTACTGCTTACAAACAGTACTGATGATAACAAGAAAGGAGTATTAGTTGCAACTACTGTATCAGTCTGTATGGTGAACATTTCATTGATGCTGGAGCTCAACTCGGGTAAGAGTAACGTACTTGTTGGGATATCAAGTAGAATGTTTGTCCTCTGTGCGAGTTCAAGGTTAGAGAGAACTTTTTGCAGTATTATTAATATTAGTAAAACACTAGCTCGTTTATAGGAGTTTCGTTAAGAAACAGTTTCGATGAAGTATCTTTTTCATTAACTTTATACTTATTTCTACAGACAATAAATCGCTCATCGATACCGCTGTTTCCATGCTTTCAGATATTGTTTCCAAACACGCGGTATGTCTTACTGATGTCCAAAAAAACCCACCATATTCCTAAAATGCGTCACGTGACATGGCTCGTCCTCGTCCCGTGATACAAACTGATTTAGTTTACATTTTATGTCACATGACGAAGTAAAATACCTATTCATGTCACGTGTTACAAGCCGCGTTTATGTTGTCACGTGACATCCCTAGATGCCATCCACGTGACACCACCATGCCACGCGCTCTTTCACTAAATACAGTCCAACTTTCTTTGCTTATGACGTGACAAAATCGAGCGAAAGCGAGGTTACTGAACTGTCACGTGCTTGTCCGTTACACAGGATTTTGTACTGCAAAGTGAAATTTATTTCGTGGAGCTGGAAACGTGGTGTACTTTCGTCAAGAACTGTTTGAGGTAAGTCTGATTTTTATACTTAATAGACCTTATTCACGATAGCCGCCATGATGGCTTTCATATTGTAATGCAAATTAGCCATGCGGTCTTCCAGGGGACAAACATTGGAAGAAAAGACTATTTTTAAAAGATCGGCCCGTCCTAGAGACTATATTTTTATACCAAATGTTGTTTC
>WUAP02088888.1:0-38465 GCA_015163945.2 Stichodactyla helianthus
CCGTTGATACAGAAGCACCATCTGTATACTGTTTTACTAAAATGCCGTTGATACAGAAGCACCATCTGTATACTACTTCGATTCTCAGGAGAATAAAATTCGGTTATTTTGTCCTGCAAATTGAACTGCTTTGAGAATTACTGCAATTGATCTATTACAGGGGGCAATTTGTGTTGTAAGTATGTTGTAAAAAAGATCGCCTGTGTCAGTTGCAGTTAAAGGAGCAAAAAAGGTTGGCGAAGGTTTTGTTGCATCTTGCATCTTACATCTTGCATACCAAGGCTGAAATGCACTGTCTCCTCGTGTGAAAACCTTCAATAAACCAGATGAACCTCCAGGGTAACTCTTCGGTATATGGAGCCGGTATATTTTCTTCTGTATGTACTGATAACGATATTTATATACAGTCTTTTGAAAAAACGTTTTATTCAAGCTGTACTCTCCATGATTATATTCTATAGCGCTAGCTAAAAATTTATTGCTTCAGGGATTTTTACCCATACTTCCGTTCAGACTAGTCGCGTATTCGCGAAAGCAGTCAGCGACAACGTTTTTGCAAAAGACTGTATAATCCATAGTGCATGCAAGAAGCAAGATGCAAGATGCAACAAAACCTTCACCAACCGTTTTGAAATAGCTGTAAATTATTTTATATCCCAAACAATATTTGTTGTACCTTCGTATGCAAATTGCCCATTTCAGACCACGTGACATTCTCTTGGGAATTGTTTCTTTTATGATGAAAATGTTAACCTATTAACATAAAAAGAATTAATCCCCAAGAGTGACATCACGTGTTCTGAAATGGGTAAACAAACAACGAAGCTATAAAGGTCTATTCTTCGTTTCTTCGGGAGAGTCTACAGAGCACGCAGTTGATGTAATATGTTCATAGAAATACAATTAACAACACATAATACAATGGATAGAACGACAATAGAACACAATAGATTTTATGAATACATTACATCAACTGAGTGCTCTGTAGACTTTCCCTTCGTTCTTCATTCAGATGGCTCCCGGCAAGTGAACCCGCTGACCCAAGGTACGTGGGCAACTTTAATAATCCCATTCGACCAAAGTACGGTATCGAGGGCCGTGACGTAACAGCTGACGTACAAGGAGTAACCATGGAGACAAAAAAGAGGGAGTGGGGGTTTGTGTGGCTAAGCAATGTAAGAAACAACATCTATATAATGATTTTTGAATGATTTTTCGGCTATTTATTGATTCAGAGTTACTATTGATAGCATTATTCGAAAGCCTCGGACACACGGTGTGACGTGCGTTGCCTGCGACGTTGTTTGGCAACGGAGAAATCGTTTGTCCTCCCGTAAAAGTAGAACTCGTTTCTACTTCTATGCCGTCGTCGGCTGGTTGCTGGGTGGTGTTTTCAGTTTTCGGCAAGCGCAAATCATCTCGCGCGTCAATCGGTCGTTTTACAAACTTGTTCAACAGCCGACAAACGATACCGCGACAGTCGCAAAGGTTTTGTTCTCTCTACTGGAACCAATGCAAATAGAGGCATAGCGGTGTTTCCTAAGATGCAAGGCACGTCCGTCTCAAAATAACTCTATGACACTTGGACAGTATAATCGTCGTCCATTTTTCAAACAAAACTCCAAGAACATACGAGGGTTCCAGCGGTTTTTTCTCTGATTCTAGTTTTTTTTCGGTGCTGTTTTTAAAAAAGGTAAAGATTTTTACAACGTACAAAAGGTTTTCCTCCCAAAGGCAACGATTTATTTTACCGTCAATTTAAGTTACATAACGGCGTCAGCGCCAGTGTAATTATTAAGTGTGTCATCAATTCATATATATTTTTTGTCTGTTTGTTATCACTTATTGATAAGTTAAACTTATTAATGAGAGCTTTTTCGTTGGCTGTCCATTACACATGGTAAAATAGAGCTATTTTTCGAGGAAAAGGCTAAATAAACCGGGAAAGAGCCGATGTAAGGATGGATGGAGAGTTTAGCCGAGTAATACGTTCTACATTGTGCGTCATTTCCCTCATTTAAGGAATGCTCCTCTTCGTTATAAACCATTGATATGCTTAGACTGTTTTTTTATTAATACTTATTTTCAGTATTTCAGGTTCATCATTCCTTGCTTGTGTTCAACACGCTGTTCCAAAGAACTAGACGTCTTTATTTGCTTGTCTTCGTGTTGCTAAGCGACGAAACGAGGTCAGAAGCATTGGGAGAGAACAAAAGATAGCATATTAAACAGAGACGAAAGGTAGGCGGTAAAAAGAGTTGAGTATAACGAAAATATTCTTAGTTTTTTGTAGTTTTTGATAACATTATTTCAAGAACTTTTGTTCTGCGGGGTTAATTCTGGTACCTTTTCTTTCGGACAACGTAAGCTTTGAGAAAGAAATTTTCAATAAAGTTAGTGTCCTGGGTTTAGTAACGGTTCTAATGCAGAACCAATACAGAATTGCTATTCCCTTGAGTGTATTTCCTTTCTTTACCGTAACTAATGACCGGTCTCTTAATCAAATTAATAGAGAAAATTCGCGATAAACATGCTTAAAGGATGCGGTACGATAAAAAAAAAAATTCCTCCAAACTCTTAAATAGAAATCATCATACTTTTAATTACTTATTATTATTATTAATTTTTTTTTTAGAGTCGGAAAGTTGCTGATTATAAAAGAACACTGAATTATCGTGTCAATAAGGATACTTAATTGATATACCTTGCCTTAAATAGATTAATTAAGTAGATTAATCTCCAGCAGAGCCATGCCACTGGTGCCTTTGATTTGATGCGATGAGATGCGAAGCGTTAGGACTGAACATCCAACTATCCATCTCCAATCTGCAGGCCCTAATCATCATCATCATCATCATCATCGTCGTCGTCGTCGTCGTTTTCATCATCATCATCGTCATCATCTTTTTTGGGGCATCTTACATAGTCTCCATGGATACTCTTATACAAATCACAAAATTACGAAATGACACATAACTAACAAACTAACTTAACAATTCCAAACTAAAGACAATTTACAGTGAAAAGAAACGCTTTTAATTTAGATTTAAATAGTGAAACAGAGTCTAAGTTTCTTAATTCATCTGGAAGAGAATTCTAGAGAGACGGTCAAACAGCAGAGAATGCTCTGTCACCATAGCTATAGGCAGTGCTGTTAGTAGCTGGGGGGTGAAGCAGCTTCTGAATAGATAGTCTACGCGACCGTGAAGGATCGTAAACTCTAGCCATCCTTTTTTGCTTCAAAAACGCTACTCCAGGTCAAAAAACACTAAAATTATCCGAGGTTTCTTGGCCCAAACAGGCTGAAATGCGTATAGTGTACATACAAACCCACGCCATGTATAAAGCACACGACCGTCTTTTTTACTGCGCACTGCGGCTGAAAACTGGAATCAATTTTTTTATTTGTTTTCTCATTTGTAAATCTATTAAAAAATATCTCATAGCTGTGCTGATATTGCATTTATTCAATGGGTATAAAAACAAAACTGGTTCTTTTCTCTTTTAGTAACTAAGTGTAACAGTTTTCAATGTAGTTGACTTGTTTTCTATAGATTAACGAGAATATATAATGTACGTTTTAGGTCAGTGTTGTTATGGTTGTTTCAATTGATAAAGACGTGACATTTTTGTTTCATTTGTAATTTAGGTCACCAGCACGCTCTCACGTGTTTGAAACCCTCCGAATCAACGCAGAAGAACTCACAAACCTTATCTCATTGACAAGGTATATAATTCTTTTAGAACTTTTTTCTCTTGTTTTATTGTGTCTATTCTATTGTATCAACTGAGACAAAAGACGAAAAAGTAGTGTTTGATACTTGATATAAAGACGACGAGGTGTCTAGAGTACAAGGCGTGTTTACAGGAAAAATACGAAGGAGGACTCTTAGATAGAGTGTCTGTATGATATATACATGCATAAGTGGGCGTTTAAATTGATATTGTTTTAATAGCTTAATATGGGCCGTGATTTAAACAATTTGAATTTGTAGGAATGTTAAATAGTGTATTGCAGGATTTAATCAATTTCGATTCTTCACCATTGTACCGGGGAAAATGCAACAATTTGTTTGTTAGTAATGGTATTTGATGTCCTGTCGCAAGTACTTTTCTAAGCGACATTGGTGGGTGGTTATTGTAATGATTGACGTCACAGTTCTCAAGCTAACGAGTATTTTAGCGAAAAGAATGACGAGTTAAAAAAAAAAGCAAAACCAAAAACAACAACAAAAAAAACTAAACTAAAACAAACAAACAAACAAACAAACAAATAAACGGCAAACAACCGAAACAGGCAAGAAAACATTCAATAAAAAAACGTAGAAAAAATAAACAAGCAAAATTTCAACTTAAAGAACTAAAGACCAAACAAACAAACAAGTAAACAAGCAAGCAAATTCTTATAATGGTAAGAAAAGTTCTGTTTCTACATAGAACCTTTCTTTCTTTCTTTCTTTTTCTTTTTTCTTTTTTCTTTTTTTGCTTATGCGATTCCTGAAAAAATTAAACAATCTCTGAAAACATTAAGGTTGTATTTGCCTGGGGAGAATCGATAGAGGTTTTTTTCTTTTTATTTGAGGAAAAGCGGTTATTATCTATCTACCGCCGGAAAAGCGAATCATTCTGGCAATACACGCCGGTTTTATGAAAAGCATTTTCATTAGTTTTATCATCCAAAAACGAGCTTCTTGCCCAACTTCGGCATCACAAAACTCTTTAAGCAATAATCTCATATATTTATACATTCTTTCTCGGTGAAATTTAATCTTTTTTACTCGGTTTATTTTGGCAATTCTCCATTTATTTTCTGTTTTTGTTCAATGAAGTCATCGCAATTTAAGATATAATTTTTCAATTCCTTATCTTAAAGATATAAGTTAAATTACTATATGGCTTTAATTATTTCTGCTGATAGGATTACCCTTAAATTTTGTAAATATATAGCTTTTCCTCAAAGACAGGATCAAAACGACGAATATTCTCGAAGCGAATAGGTTTTTTTTTTTTTTTAATGAACACAATCCGACATATTAATTTCACATTTTTTTGTTATCGGTATTTTTCTTTTTCCGAGCTAAATTATGCTATTAAAAACTACTCTCAAGTTGGCGGTTTGTATTTTGGCCTTGAATCTGCTAGAGACAGAACGCGGAAGGTTTACGTTTAATTCGTTTCACCAGCAGCCGAAATTCCAGGCGCACGCTGTTCGTTTTTACCTTTAACTTATCAGCCAAACTTTTAATTCACTCTCCTAAAGAGCAGGTGAAATAACTTTTTTATGCAAACTTGTGAATTTTTTTTTTTTTTTTTCCTTACGGAAGTGTTTCCAACCAAACACTATAACTAGGCTACCTAAAGTTAGAACAGCTCTGTAAAATTTTTTGTAAATTTTTTCAAAGAAAGTCAAAAATTTATAATACATTATCAAGAAAATTTAGCATCAAACGATCAATATTCGATAGCTGAACAAAAGTTACGTCAAGTATTTTTGTTTGAAAATGGTCGTAAGTATGAAACACCATGATTAATGCAGTGTTTGGCGATGCTTAATTCACCATGGTAGCGACGACAACTAAGGAAGTGAGTCTAGTAATTATCTTGGATAATAATGCTCGAGCCCTAGCTTTATTATTTGTTCGTACCCTATTGATATTGATAACTAATCGAACAATGTGGCAGCAGCTAAGAAGAAAAACATTTTGTCAAATAACATTCGTCCTTTTGTCTCGTCGAAAACGCTAAGACCACAAGTCTACGAGTGAAGAAATACCAAAACAATTGGGAATTCAAGTCATTCCAAAAACCAAGGTAGCATTAATAAGAATCTATTTTATCGGCTTTATAAATATTTCGCTGTTATAATACCAATTCCGGAGTCATGCACCTAGAGGTGTTTGTATTTGGTAAATTATTCATTTGCCGATGCATAATTCATTCATCAGTTCAAACGTTTCTTAGGAATGCGACGACACACAATGCCATCAATGTATATATTTTTGCGTGTTTGATCGTGTTTGTAAATAATATACATTTACAAGAATAGTGAACTTAAACTTGAAAACGTGGTACTGTATTCAAACAAACCAATTATATATAAAGTGCCAAAACACGTGGCTTAGGAAATTCCCTTTGAAAAATTTCGGTAACCAAGGTAAGATATAGGAAATGTAAATACATCCTTTTGGTCTGCCACTAATTTGTTTACCCAAGTCACCATCTTTCCTGCATCCAATTCAAATAGACTTATTTGGACTGCGCCGAGATGAAAAACAGTTTCTTCAACTAATGCATTTCGCAGCGTGACATTAAACTAAATTAGCTTCTTCTGAAATTATTAACATTCTAACTTTTTTTTACCGACTCCAGGTCGCCTAATTTTTCATCTCTTTTTCTACCATCAACATTCATTCTCTATTCGTCTTGTAAATCGAGGTAAAACTACTTTCTATAATTTTTATGGCGGTTCGTTTATTTTCATTTTAAAATGCTGATTTTCCTGTATAAAAAAACGGCGCTTAAGATCTAGCGATGACGAAATAATAATAATAATAAAAAAGTAGATAAATAGATAAGTTTGAGGTAATGGTAATCGATTTAGAGCAACCATATTCGGCGCATACAAAAACCGCCGTAAGATACTGCTAAATTGACCAACACCGCTATACCGGAATGGTCATCCCACGAGAAATTTATTATCAATAAAAAAATCCTCTGTTTTCCCTTGAAAGTCATTGTTTTGTCATTGAAACATTCGGTTGGCGTCAAAGAGCGCTAAATAAGGATGCATGTTTAAAAGCAATCACTTCGTTTGAAGTAATACGTCATCAGCCCAGCTTGGGGTCATTCAATAACCTATTCTCTTACAAGCGGGAAGCGATGTGAGAGTGCTTTAGACACTAGCTCAAGGCAGCTGCACGAACAGAAATTCCGGTTGCTTTCATCTACAAACCACAGATTAAATTAAAACCAGCAAGACTCTTCCTGGTTTGGTGAAACGCTTTACACTTATCCCAACTCTTATTACATAGCCTGGGGGCTTTTCCGCTCGCCTGCCGGCACAAGTCTGAGTGTGGTTCCATCTGGACCATTAGCGCGGCGGAAGAAGTGGCGATTTTCCACTAGTTCTAGAGGCATACATTTCCTATATCTCCTAAGTTTTGGACAAATTATCTGGCTTACTTCCTTTATTAAGACGTCGACTCAAAATGTTTGAAAAAGTCCAATTTCTCTTCATATCCATTTCAATGCTGGTCTAGTGTTGTGAGGCTCGGAGGGCGGCGTGCTCTTGAAAAAGGATTCCCCGTGTGAGTCAAAATGAGGCTGATTTTAAATAGCTATAAAGAAGACACTAAGACTACAGTAAAGCTGCAATATGTCACAAGATTGGCGACAACTGAAAAATGAGATTTTTTTCTAATTTCGATCATTGTCGGATTACTTCGTCTTGAATAATCAGGTTATGAATTAGACTCAGTCTCTTTAATTAACTACGAGAGACATGGAAAAGGTTTTGCGAAAGCGAATGAGCAAACTGTTTAGAAATGTGACGACGTTTTAGGGGAAAAAACTTCAATATTTGACAATCTGTAAGCAGCTGTTTGTTAGTTCCATATGTGATGAGAAACGAGAGACTTTATTCTTTGAGATTAAATTTGTGCTTTTTTACTCACGATTATATAGAACGCGCGCGATAACTATAAGTTTTTACCTACCGACCATGGTAATGCTAACAGTGTTAATGATAGAGGTTTTTAAAGTAAAAAGCAGTAATGACCAACTTAAAAGAAATTAGCTGTTGCCTAACTGACTGGCATGGCTGTCGAAATGTGATGGGCTATAGATGATTATTATAAATAAGTGTGCCAACTGTACCTTAAAATGACAAAATAGCAAGTAGTTTTCAGTAGGTTATTGACATTGAAAGTCGAAATCATGCTAAAAATGTAGAAATAAATAAACAAATAAAACATTGCGTTTCAGCTTCATCAAGTAGCTGAGAAGAGAAGACAATTACTAGACAGTGTTGCTCTTTTGCATTTTCTTTTGGAATGGATTTTGAAATTCATCATCGACTGTCAACACTAAATTAAAAAATGCGAAAGTGGAAATACCGTTACTCTTCTGTACAGTGACAATCTAAAGTCTAACTCAAATTTTTTCATCAAGGTAACAATTTTTTTATTGGGTGTGATTTTTTTATTTTTAAATGTAAGGGACTAATTTTTATCGCCTTGCCGACAAAATCTTCTTCGTCTCGACTTCAATTTTTTTCTTGGCGTCCGGACATGGCACAACGGAATGTCGAAGCGTTAGTTTTGTGAAATTTTCCTATTTTTCAGGAATATTTTCTTTTCACAAAATTAGTGAATTACAAGTTAGAAAAGGCCTTTGAATTTACCAGGGTCTTGGAGTTTAATATTTAAAGATATCTAAACATTCTCTGCCATGATAGATAGTTTTTGTTAGTTTTGGTGATTCTTCATCAATTGTAACGGTTGATTATCAAAATTACCGGACATTCTTTTGCAGTAATAATTTATTTATTTATTAATAATTGTTTATTTATTTATGGCGTAAATTTCTTTGATGTTCACCGCATTCTTCAGCTGAGACAAAAGGAAGGACGACTATCTAACGGTTTAACAAGAAGGTTTTAAAAAAAAAACTGTCAGGCGATCATGTTTGACAGCATTTTTCGAGTTGGCTGAGTTTGTTTCAACTTGAACAACGGACAATTACCACGACTTATTCTTGACGCAACTGAAGCTATTTTTTCTGGAAAAAAAAAGTTACAAATAGAAGTATTACAATAGAGGAGAACAAAGAAATCGTGAACTCGGTCTGTCTTTTTGTATCTTTGGGGACGTTATGTTGAGTTTTTGTTATATTTTCAGTTCTTTGAACAGCAAATTAGCAGCTCGCGTGCTCTTTGTCCATTATCGGAAAAAAGTTTACAAACATCAAGCTGGCCTAACTAACAAGAACAGCTGATTAAAGGATGTAAATACTATTTTCCAAATGCTTTTCAAACTCAGTTTACTATGTACAATGCATGTAGATAAAAACCAGCTAAGACCGACTAGAACAATGGCCTTCATTCGAACTTCGATATTACAGAAAACTAATGACAAGCAGCTTGTAAGCTGACTTGGTTATATTTAAACAGCGTTACGAAACGACTTTACAACTTTCGAATGACCTTTTTGTGGGAAAAATTGTTGATAATTTTATAACACAGCAATAGAGAACTGCTGTTGCAAGCGATCATTTAGCGATAGCAGAAATGTGCTAAAAATGGCGTCAGAGTGCGTACCAACTCCTTAAAATTAAATACACACGTGCAACGTTGAAGCATAGTGTACTAAAACAATGTATTTTTGTGTTTTCTTCAAACACACACACGCACGTCTAAGAACCTAGTCTAATACACTTTTTTTAATTGAAAAAGATTGAAGACTTAATTAAAGCGGTTAGATTCTAATATGAAACTGTCGATGTATTAACGTACTAAACTGCGAACGAATCCGTCAATAATTTGGGGGAATGTGCGACTTATTTACGTAAAATGACGATAAGTTTTTTTTTATCTATCGTTGAGAAATGTGCACGTCGTAGTCTTCTGTCTCTGTCGTGGTTATTTCTTCTCCTTAAAGTGCATAAAAGAGCTAAAAGACATATTGATTTGACTACGACCCATTTCCGTTGCTTTTCTTTTAAGCCCGAGATTATTATTGAGAGACAGGATGTAAACTGTAATCTAGTTTTCTTCCATTAAATTGTATTCATGCGTTGTAATTAGTGGAACCCTAAGACTATTTCTTAGGACTATTATTTTGATATATGGGTAATAAATAAACACGTTTCTTGACTAGGGATGCACTGCTAGGATGTTAGCCCACGTTGGTGAACTAAACGACCTCAAAATCTAGCCTGATATTTTTAGGCGAAAAAAATTAAAACTCAACAAAAAAAAATGAAAGAAATCAGAAAGCTGACAGATAGTGAAGATTAGACGAACTGGGGAGTGGATCTTTCTGTCATCTCAGTGCAATTATATACAAAATTCCAAATTATTCCGGATGTTGTTATTTTCTTTTCGCCTCAAAAGCTTGAAACAGCTGTGCGATAGACAATTTTTTTGTTTTGAAAGCCTAGAAGTAATTATATGTAATATCTAATTTATCTATTCTACGTAACGCTAATAACACTGTGTTCTATCTTCTTTCATGCACTCTAATTGAAAGTGCCGCGCCATCCTATCTCTTATGCCATTCAAGAGACTCAAAGGTCTGCCATTCCTCGCGAAATATCTCAACTAAGGAAAGAACAAGGCTTTCAAAATCTTTCCAAGATTCCTTGCGATGGCTCCGATATCCTAGGTTTCAGGTTAAGGGGTCACGTGGTTCGTGGGATGGAAGTTTGGAGACAGCTGGCTATGTACAAGGGGGATTTGATGGGAGAATGCACCTGCTTCAATTCAAAATAAATACTTCATCAATAACTTTATGAAAAGACATCGTAGGCGCTTAGAATAAAGTGCTTCGAAGCGGATATGAACAGCGCAAAATAGATTCGATTCCTTGCTTTTTTCATGAGCGCTAAAAAATCGCCAACTCTGTTACTCGACTGAGATATTCAACGCCGTAGAATTATAATCTATGTGTTTATTGCACGTTGAATATTAGAACTTTTCCCTCTTCTTGGTGAATGATGGTTCCTGTCACAACCTGAAACAACGGTCATGTCAAAACGAGAAAAAGACTTAAGAGATATCAAAATGATCTTGTCCGGAAAGCCCTTCACATTGAGAGATGGGCACGTGCGCCGGAAAAGAACATTTTCCCAAAAAAACTCGTAAACAATTGAGCAGATGTTTGTTGGACTAATTCAGTCGTCCAGCCTAAATTGATGGTTTAATGTATGTTTGAAATCCTAGAGAAAATTGAGGCCAAGAAAACGACGAAACAAGACAACGAAATTTAAAGAAACTTCAGCCGAGTTTCGGTGGAAAACGAGCGACCCCACTGTAAAGTACAAAGTAAGATCTTTCGAATTATATCACAATTTTTTTTGTATACTTCCTAATGGAAATTTTGTCGACTTTCTTTCTGGTGAAAGTAATTTCTAACTCAAATAGTAAAGCTTAATTTTGTCGTAGAAGTGAAGGTTTGTGTAATCAGCTGGCCTGGGAGCATCGAGATCAAACATACATACATACACAGGTCCATCAGAATTGCTGGATATCTGATAAGTTAGCTAAAAGACAGAGTTTTTATATAAAGTCGGCCTCTTACAGGTGCAAGCCGTTCGACTTTACATAACAATAGTCAGAATATAAGTGTAAAAGAAAAATTGTTAGCGGGAAATATGTCATAATTAATTGAAGTTATGCGAGCGGAAACAGACTCCTAGAAACGAAATTGCTCAAGCTTGGGTAATATTTTCGTGATTTTGAATCGGTGAGTATGCTAGAACTACGGGGTTATTCCCTGGGTGAAGTGCTGGCGTGATTTTGACGGCGAGGAAACCGAAAGTGAACACGGAAAAAAGTGCTGGTTTCAAACGAGTTCAGTTTCTTTAGGACGTCATTCGACTGGCACGGAGTCGAGGCTATCGTAGTTCACAACTGACTGAGCAAAGGACGGGAGATCTCACCGACAAACGCTCGTCTGAAGTCTTTGAGCTTTTCTCTCCTCTATATCGCCGGATATCAAGTTGTCAAGAATAGATAAGTTCAGGGCAGGCACATCGAGTTGTCGTCCGTCGGTTTATAAGCTCAATGGAAACGAGGAATGGATGATTTCAAATTTGATGTCGGAGACGTGGTTTTAGCCGAGTGGGAAGACAAATTGTTCTACGCTAAAATTCAGAAGATCGACAGTGCCAAATCTTACTGCCATCTTATCTTCGACGATAATTCAGTTGAGGAATGCCCGTTTTCCAAGATTCACAGTGGTGTGTCTTTAATTTCTCGTCTTTTAATTTCTTTATTCAATTCGGTTTCCTACACCGGGAAACACATATTTGCCTGAAATCCGGTCGGTCTGAACGAGATGTGTCTGTTTATGGAATACGAACCCCAAGCTTTTACGTACGAATTGGCTCAATTGAAAGGATCGAAGGGATAATTTCGTGGATCTACTTGAGGCTGAGCGGAATTTCTAGTAAATTGTAATGTGTCTTTCTTTTCTTCAGTAACAGAAACAACCGCTGAAATTGTATGCATCATTTGCAAAGACGGAACTTCAGCGCAGCCAAACGAAATCGTTTTGTGTGACAAGTGTGGCATAGGTAAGTTTTTGTCAGTACTTTCTACTTTTTATTTCGTATCAGCTTTGTAGTGAAACGGAATACGACGGTTGAGATAACGGGGAAGATGAAAGACTAGTTGATATACATGTGTGCTCGATCTGTGATGAAAGAACACCATTGTAGAATCGCGCGGCGTAAGAGATGAATCCACCTGTCACAAGATCTGTTGTTCGAGCTCAGAGACCAGTTCACAGGTAACTACGTGTAAAATAAGAAACAATATATACCCACAAAGAAAAACAAAACTACCGCGGAATCCACGAATTGGGTTTTTTTGCTCGCCATATCATCTCCACTCGAATACACTTAGCGTTTTGTTTTAACACTGAACGTCGGGAAATCTACTGCCATGTGTTCGCACTTTAACTCATAATTTCGGTAAACCGTAGACATTAAGGCATAAAATATATATCAAGTATGTAGTGCCCTTAAACATGTCCAGGAATCACTCGCTTCTTCACGTAAAGATAATAACATCAGCGCCACAAAGTCAAGAGATGAAAATAATAAAACTCGTACCTCGTGTTCACTATAGTTATAAATGTTTTCCTAAGAAGGGAATATTTAAGATCAGCACCGATAAAGACTCGAATCAGCCTCACATGCTATCAAAGAGATACAAAGATTTAGTTATTTATGCATAGATCGATTTCAGAAATAATAATATTGACGTCGACAGTGGAGGTAATTTTTTCCTAAGTTGGTTTTGAGGTTACCATGAAACTAGTCTTATTAAGGTAAACCTGTAGACCAAATGATTTTTCTCCGACAAATTTGGATTGACGTACAAGAGAGAGACCAAAGAGAGCGTAGTTACAATAATTGTATTTTATATTTCCTTTATTTTGACCCTATAGTTTGACAACGGGAAATGAGATATATTAATATGAGAATATAAATACTGGACTACAGGTTGATCAGTGACGTCAAACTTAGGCTCGTTCGGGAGATCGATAACATAAAACTATATCAGGTTTTCGTTTTAGATCTTTGGTAAATTATTCTTCGCGCAGGCTACTTTTGGTTTCGAAGAGCTGAAAGACAAAGCAGTGGCTCCCAGAAACGAAGAGAAAGCCTTTGTGATTTTTCTTATTATAATTTTTTACCCGATAGTTAACTTCCTTGGTGATGAAAAGAAAATATCCTAGAAGCAAGTCAGAGGTCATGTATGCTCGCTTTGGCAATTCAAAGTGAATGGCATTCGTAAGAATGAAAATGCATTGCACTCCGCGTGTCTGGGTACCGGAATACACTCCTTGTAGATTGGCGGTTTCTTTCACGTCTGTTGACATCCGTTGTTCAATCCAGTTGAGCGATACTAAAATTGAAGCGCAGTTTTGTTTGTGTTGGAGCTCCCTCATAAATTGCGTGCAGATCATGTCTTACACTGGTTATGACCAAATTTCGATTTAGCTTTTTCTTGGTCCATGACGCCCCGTCGATAACTTGATTAATCACGATAGTATCTTTATATAGCTAGAAATTGTAGCACCATACCTTAATACCAAGCTGTGAGTAGGCTCGAAATTATTAGAGCTCTAGCCTGTGACTATTGGCTACAAAAAAAGTCATCTCAGGATCGAGCTTTTTTGGAATAAATAACTTCAACAGCAAGCTATGCGGCTGAAAATGTTTTAGCGCTCGAAACTAGTCTCCCATTTTTCTACAGAAATGAAAACAAGCCCTTTTCCTTTGATGAGCCTCTACGGGAGACTCTGCTTTCTAGTCCCTTCCCAGAGCTGTAATTGCGAATTGTTGTGCTATTTCAATGAGGATTTTGTCTTATTTGGCGGTTGACACCCATCGAGTTCACCATACTGTTGTTCTTATGTACGGCTGTATGCAGCTGCCTCACTATTAACTGAGCGCCAATCTTTTATCTCCATCCCAATCGACTCGTATTAAAATTTTAGTGGTGCCGTTAATAATTAAGACCTTGCTAGAATTCTGGATTTAACAGCTTGGGGGATTCTGGTTTTTTTTTTTTTTTTTGGTTGGTAATCCTCACTCGATTTGAGCAAGGAAGTTTCCCAGGTATATCTACCAACGACTTAGCACTACTTGGGGCATCATCCTACGTCTTCTGTTATTACCGAGTTCTAATTTTGATAATAAACTATACTTGGACTGCAGTCTGTGAAATAATATCAAAAATCGTGAGGCAGATGGTTTCAATCTCCTGGGAATCCAATCCAATTGGCACCACTGAAGCATTTTAAAGTTGCCTTTAAATAATAACTTGAGTTAATAGGAATAAATGCTCACAGTCCTGTTGATCGAGAGTTAGAGCCTGGCTTATGAGCATATCTCTTTGAAGATAACAAATAACTTTATTTGGATAATAAATTTTAATGTTGATTTGATCACAAGGTGTGATTTCAGTCCGTTTTTCACTGCGTCATTAGAATAGCAGTTTCTTTCAGGATTCTAATCACCGTCAATACATTGGCCCAAGAACAGACGATGCTTTTAAAATAAGTAATGCAAAAAAAGAAAAAAAGAAAAAAAACAGACATACTAAACATTACCAGCCAGATTTAATGCGTTGCTAGGTGATCTACCATGATCTAAAACTTAATGTCATCGCAACGAAAATTGAAAATAATTAGTAAATTCAAGGGTAAAATTAAAAGAAGACTTGTACGATTCCCACAGCAACCATTTATCAACTTAAAACAGAAGGAAAGAAAGAGGGGAAAAAAGGAAAAATTAACGTGAATATTTAAAGACAAGGAAAATATATTGTCTTTCGTGAGTTGGTCGGTTTTTAAAGTTCCCATTATACCGCCTTTGACCTTTTTGGTGAATGAAATTTTTAATGAGCTTTTTCTTCATATAATAGATAGAAAGAATAAGATACGAAAAAGTGTTTAAATTTATTTTCATAAATTGGATAAAGTTTGGAGTTGTTTTGCTTAACTTCCATGTTCTCAAGCATTTTTGTTTTTTTGTTGTTTTTTTTCCGTCTGTCTTTCTTTCTTTCTCTCTCTTTTTTCTTTTTCTTTTTCTTTTTCTTTTTCTTTTTCTTTTCTTTTTCTTTTTTTCCTTTCTTTTTTTTTCTTTTTTCTTTCTTTCTTTCTTTTTTACTTTCATTTTTTAAGGTTTTGGGGTGTGCTCCTAAACAATATAGTGCGGTCCCGCATAAGAAGTCCTAATTAAAAGCCAGGACCATCCAGATAAACCACTTGACAATCTAATCATAGAAAATCCCGGGACGAGGGCATCGCTACTCCTTTTTTTGGAAAAATGAGGTAATTTTTAGCCTTTATTGTGCAGTCTTCGGAGAAAAACTATGGATAAAAGAATACAGAATAGTTTGGAATCTAAGAAAATTGATTTCTGATTGTATATATTTTTTGAAAGAAGACCATAGGAAAGACATTTAAGAAAACGAAAGAAGTGCGACTCCAAGAATTGAAATTGACGTCACAGATTTTGACGTCATACGAGCGAAGTGGCGGTTGAACAAAAGGATATTTCTGTACAAGAAGTCAATTATATTGCTTATCTTCACAGTCATGCAAGCCAAAAACCGAAACATCGTTGTTTACAAAATTACTAAACGTCAACAATTTAATACATTGCAGTACTCATGTATGTGCCAATCATAACCACACGGTAGAGTTGAAGGAAGAAACTCTGGTCTCCTGTTATATGAAAACAGTCCAACACACCAATACTCTTGATATTACACACACTTCCGTATGTCTTGGCGTGTGGGATTCAGCTGTTGTTGTTAATTGAACTTCTCGAAATGGTTTTAGAACGGTAAAGTTGTCTGTCGCAGGGGTCGGAACAAACTCACGCGCTCGTTTTGTTTCACTATCACTGATATTGCCTAATCGGTTTGGGCAAATAATGGCACTGGCACTTTCCCGCAAATGCAATAAATGTCTTATCTTGGAAGCTTCTTAATGCGTTGTTTCAATCCAAGTCTAATCATGTAAGTCTATTTGTCGTGTATCCGTCCTGAAATGACAAAGTAGTGAGCGAAAGGACGCCTTAAGGCAGACTTAACTGGCAGGATGGAAAAAAAGACAAAACTTGAAAACTAACCCATGTATAAAACAGCTCCTGAAACCGTACGAGATCTTAAACCGTGGACTCTTACGGATGGGTCCTTCTCTAAATATATTCCCAAAATGACGTCATGAAGATTAATTTGCTAACGTATCGGAAAACAAATAGAGATGAAAAAACTGATTCCAATTAAAAACTGATGGACAAGGTTTTCACGATTTTTTTAACCGAGACAACTGAATTATAATTTGAAAAACAATTTAGTTTTCCTGTTGTTAAAGCTTTTGAGCTCCAACGACAGATATACTCATTTGAAACGAGTAAAATTCTTCAGAGCTAGGGTGGGCTCTATGGCGACCAGTGTTAAACTGGCTACTTTAGAATACAACACACAACGCATTTCCAAGTAAACTGGTGGCCTCAACCGAAAGCTGAAAAGACAGCTTTGATTTCGTGCTTGAAGAAAGATCGACAGTATTCGTGCTATTGCTTTTGAGGGTACTAGAGTTCGTCAGGATTTGAGAAAGCAATGGAGGACTTGTTTCTTCCGGTGAGTGTATGAAACAAAGGGAATGAATCCCCATTGGTACTGCGACTTTCATAACAAATATTCGGGGGCGCGAGTGGACTTTAGATTCAAGCATCGTACAGCTTTAAATAAACTTGAAAAACCGCTCCAGCCTGGGCGAACGGGAAAAAAATGCTCAATACTTCGAGTTTTCCGAGTACTTGAAGATTCTAAGTACACAAATAATACTCAAAAATTTACGCTTATCTCAAGTTCTTTAATTCATTAAAGCTATCTGGTAGGGCTATTATTTCTCTTTAGGGTATTCTGTGGAGGTTTCTGTTAAAGTGCCAATAAATTATCACTACGGCTTCCAACAGCAATCAATCTATTTGCCAAACTTTTCCGGTAGGAAAAAAAGCCTTGATGTACTAATTCAAGATTATGATAAAATATTAGAAAAGTGGGAAAAATCAAAACAAAAAGTAATTTACGTTTTAAGTATTAGAATCTATTAATAATCATGTTATGGTTATTTTGCTGTGAAAAGAGATTCTACAACAGGGGTTGATTTAAAATGTTTAGTTTTCGTGTTTCTGATTTATTCTGGATTTATTTGGTCACTCTTCTGACAATAAATAAGCGGAAATAAGTTTGCTATTCGGCTTTTGTTTATTTATTTATTCTGGTCATTGGAGATATCTTCGTATGCGCGTCTTGATTTGTTTTATAAATAGAAATACTTTTTCATTCAATCTTCCCGACAATAGACAGGTATACTACGGTTAAATGAACAACCTTGAACGTTTTGGATAAAATATTTTCACATTCTTTCTTGATCTTTCTAATTAAGTGGGCATTAAGAGCGATAAGATATGAATTGTTAGTGTGCTTGTTGCTCTTTTTCACGATCTAGTTCGGGTAGCAACGTGACGTTTTCTCCTTTCTTTTCTTTGAAAGAAATTCTTTACCGTTAGCTTACCGTTTAATGCTCTTTGCCGTCGTTTCTTTAAACAGAACAAATTAAAGGTGTTCAAAAACAACGCTTCTATAGCAACTAAACCAGATAGCAGGTTGCTAAGCGATGATGTTTCCATGACAACTTAGTAGCACACAAGTGGAGTTGTTAAATTGATTTATTTGTCTAAACTTTGCAAGTTTTGACTTGTGATTTAAATTAAAAAATCAACACAAAGACGGCTTAACAATAGTGAAATTCTCTTTGAGTTTATACTTACTACTGGAAGAGAGAGGCAGAAAGCCTTAGACGTTTTTTGTTGTTGTTTTGTTTTGTTTGATTGTTTGCTTTTCTTGCTTTTATCGGTAAACAAATTTGTTAAGAAACAAACTTGTGGCTCGGCACATGTTCTAAGTTTTTACACAGCGAATGTCACGTGATCATACGTAATGACGTTTCACTACAGTTTTTATCGGCAGCAAATCCCAAGTCTTATCCAATCCAAGTCGTTATATGGAAAACTTTTCATTAATGATTGAAATGAAACTGCAAACATGCAACACTTCTAAGCCAAGATGTTTGTTAAACACAAATTTTATCAGGAACATTGAAATTGTATTTAAAAAGGAATACTAAAAAATGGTGTGACGTTAGAGATTGCGTTTTGATAATTGTGATATTTTCATCTTAAGGAATAATTAACATCGTGTAGAATACGTATTTATTATTTTTTTTAAAGCCGAATTAATCGTGTGCGCGTTATTCAATGAGAGTAATTCTAAGCGGTATTGCGTCGAAGACTTGCGTGTTTGTAGTTCAAAAACGATTCTTCTAGTGCTTTTATAATTTGTTTCTCTCCGGCGAGAATCATCCATGTCCTGTGATCTTCACAATATAAGGACATTTAGAGGGAAAGTGAGTACGACTCATTAACTGCGTGAATAGTCTGGCACGCTTCCTCGGGTATATCTTTGAACTAAGTGATGGAAATATACATGGGATGAAGTCAGCCAATAGAAGAGCAGCTGCTCACACGTAGCTTTTAATACACAAAACACGATTCGATATTGATGTTAGACACAGAACATTTCCCCATTTGTAAACACTGTGCTACCTTTTCGACTCGTAATACCAAACAACGAGTCTACTAATATTGAATATCTCGTTAGTGCACCTTGTATATATAGTGTTCTTTGATTCTGAGTTCAACGTGATCCGAAATAATGCACTCCTATTATAATAGCGTACTAAGAGAATAAATGGGACCTCAAGTATTAAACAAACGGTGTCAGGGGTTCGAGATAAAAATAAAGAAATTGATCCGCCAATAAAAGGCTTGAGAAGAAGCCATCAGCTTATATCCGGAGACAGCGACTGTGTATGATTATCACGGTGATCTGCAGCGACAGAGGAATTGAACACTTGAAAGGCTTTCTTGCCCGTCTAAGTCTATGACGTCACAGGAAAGAAAAAAGAACAACCAGAGATTTGTGTCATCGAAAATCGCGAAACTTAGAAAGAACTGGGGAAAATTCCCCTGATTTAAATTTGAATTTTTTATATACACATATATCTCAAGTACTTGAGGCCTAGATTGCTCTTTTACGTTTGTGAGCGAATGGAAAATCAAAGGACAAAGTGAAGGTAAACCGAACGAACGGCTGTTGTTGTATTGATAGTGGTTGTTTTATTGTTGAAATACATATTCAGTCTGAATCTTTTTTTTTTTAGATTAGTCTAGGCTTTCTTTTACCGATTTTCCCAAGTCAATACATCCACTGAATGCAAGTATCTTTGTTAAACATGTTAGAGTTAGTTGTAGGATTTCCGTTTAATTTATCGACCTAGGAACCGATTGATTCTTGATGCGATTTTCGGAGCATTTTCTGCGGTAAATTGTATATATTTATGAAGAGTTCTGAGTTCTGTTTTCGATTTTACTATGCTTTAAAGTTACTCAATATGTATTAACATTAGTATAACGCTACTAATCAAAAATATTCCGTTCAAAAAATTCACTTCGCCTTGAAATACAGCCTGATATGACCTACTTAGTTTATTTACCAGTTACGCAGTAAAATTTTTCTTCAGAAATTAAAACTACATTGGTTTTAAGAAACCCCCTTGTCGGCAGGTAAAGAATCACTGTGAACAGGTGTTATTTCGCGCGTCCACGGGGCCTCTCAACTCGATTCCAGTTTTTTTACTGATTTGTCGGCCCTTCACCTTTCGTCTCTTGTTTTGGCGGGAATTTCTATCACTCCAACGCTAATGACGTTACTGACATCAAAAAAACAAACAAACAAACAAACAAACAAAAAAAAAAACTATCGAAATATATTGTTTTCTTTAATTTATTTATTGATAGATATTTTTTGTGGACGCGATTTGTAAACTTCGGCCCAAATGATTTCTAAAAGCCTCTCTGTCAAAAGCTTATAATGATCGTTTGTCAGATTCTCGGATAAACATATTTGTGGAATAGAAAGATAGGTATATAAATGTGCGTTCTCGCGCAGCGCCTGTGTGACGGTGCACGTTACTGCTTATTTATTTGGTTTGTTCTTGAAGTTTTCTCCTTCAAGAGCGGTTTTATGAAATTGTTTTCATTTTTCGGCATTACCATTGTTTCATTTTGTACCTTTATAGACACAGCACGCAAGCGCTTATGACATCTCCAGTCATCTGATTAAATTCAGCCGTGGTCAGCCCGAGTCTTTTGTCAATTCTCGCCACCAAACACTTGTTTTGGAACGCCTCTAATGGGAGGAGATAGCTTATCTTTACATTTCCTTTCGTGGCTCGCTTAAGTTCCTCATTGCCGAAAACTGAATACTTTCAAAGCCGGCCTCCTATGTCGCGCTGTTGAGTCAACATAACATTTCAGTTCTTTCTTAGTCTTATCTTTTTACAAGAACAATATAAGCTTATCTTTTAGCCTGTTTCCTGTTGGAATATTTCTAATACACCTGAGAGCTTCCGTCATTAAAGTGCACTGTAATACTCTCTTTGCGTTTTTTTCTTTGTTGATCGATTTTCCCCTATTTTTGCCGCAAGTTTCTTTTGTTCGGCTTTTCTGATTCTCTACCATTCACTTTCGTCGTCTAGAAATCATAGTTCTCCTTAAAGATTACTTTTCCCTCCAAAAACCACTGTTGGTCGCTAAAGAGCTTTTCCAAAATAGGGTCTTAGTTTTTACGGACGCATAGGTACTACGTGCCTACCGACTTCTATTTCTCGATGTCTTTCAAAACAAACCCTAAAAAAAGAACCTATAAATGCATAATCCACAGGATGTTTTCTCGTTTTGATCCTTTTAAGATGCTTGGCTCACAACTTGAGATGATTCGCAGACTGATTGTTGTATTCTTAATGCCTTCCGTTGGAACCTTTTTCGCTGATATATTAATTCATCGGAGGTAAAGTATATTGACAACGGATGCGTTTCTGACAATTGAAATGGACAACTGTCGGAAGTGGTGCAGGTGAATTCACTCTGTGGGCTATTATATGTACACTGACTCTCCCGGCTCTTCTGTCTGACCCTAATCAGAGAAAAAAAATCGGACTTTTTTCCCTTTGAAATCCGTAAACAAAGGAAGTGCTAGTTAGAAGGATAGTACACACAAGAACCGCCGATGGTTAATCGATTTTTGGAGAACGGAAAAGCCATTGTTTGTTAATATACACTTTTTCATTTGATTCCATTTTACCCGAGTCAATTTGATAATTCAGACTTGATGGTCTTCTCTTAAAACCATCTTAAAATCTAAATTAATTTCTTTTTCTTTTTACTTTTTTGCCTCAACTTTTACCCTTTGCGTTTTGTTTTTCTTAAGTTCATAAAAAGATAAACGAAAATTGACCACGAAAAAAGGCCAAAAATAATAATTTTTTGCAACTTCTCGTAGGAAAGTCAGCATTTTCCCGCTTTTTCTAAAACCTTGTGACAGGAATGGGTTTGATGTGTTTTAAATGAAACTCTTTAACACGAGAGGTTAAAAATGTAATCCTAAACACACAAGAACCAAGATTTAAGAACCTTTTTCATGCCTATGAATTCTAAACCGATAATTTCTCAATTGTCTCGGTTTTAGCTTTTCAAAGACTTCATTTTCCGAACAGCAAGCAAGTATCTCTAGTGTATCTGAAGTACAAGGGTCAAACAACACTAAACAGCGTTAGCTTTTTCTTGATTAATTCCCCTATACTATTTAACTTGCTTTCAAATTTAACTTGAGTAGCTTTGTCGGTGCAGAATTGAAGGGCTTCCCTGTGGTATTCGTTTGAGTGGGAGCTAGACAGCCTTTTTGTTCGTGTTTAGCCTTGGAGTTTCCTTCCTACAATGTTGAATTGAATCTTCGTTTCTGCATGCTAAGATTGACATCAGGAAACGAGGCTCATACACAATTTCCTGTGTTTTTAGTAGTTTCTTCTCATCAAAAGCATTACACCTGACAATGAGTTCAAATACAGCTGACTTTCATTGGCTCAGTTGCGTTTGCATTGTTTCCTAGTTATTACCGGCTATTCCTCACATCTCTGACAAGTCTCCTCCTGAGGACTCTACTTTAGTCTTTGCTCTCCATCAGCTCCTATCCTTTCCCGTAAACAGCTCTCTGGCTGAATAATTGGTCATGTTTACGCAGTTGTTGTTCTGCTATTGTTTTCCAAATGGTCAGTAATTGAACGAAATTATGTCGCTCTGAAAGATTCCAGGCTGTTTTTTCAGCTGCTCGCAGACGATCAATCGTTGTTGCTATTCAACTCTCCGTTGGCGACTATCAACTTCACAGAAAATTCAAGGATGATAAACCAGGCTTCGCAAACTGCCTTAATTTGTCGAGTTTTCTGACTGGCCACATCTAACGTACGGCAGAGAACATTTTCACTTGTCTACGATATAGGAATAGAACTTGAGGTATGTCCACTCGAACCGACGAAAATGAAGATTGTTGATGGAAGTTTAAATTAAGCGTAAGAGTCAGTAGTTTTGGAGATTTCGCTTCCCACTAGATTTGTTTACTTGATCATTTCTTTCAGCCAAAATTTCCCGCCAGACATCAACCCTGTTAGGGCTCAAAATCGTTCGGTTTGCTCGACTAGTCTTGGTTTATTTTGTCGCTTCTAGTCGACGACAGCCATTTTGTTTTGAATGCAAACACAAACCTGTGAGAAAAGACTAGTGTTCGTGTCACTGGAGTTCATTAATCACGCTCGGACATGGTTAATAAAGAGTAAAGAGCTGAATAATAGCTATTTGAAGGATACCACTAAGTATTTTAAACCAAGATTTTTCTTTCGGCTTCATCTACGCGTCATCTCTCTCATATTAATAACGAGAAATTCTTTTCTCCCAGTTAGTGCTTGCCAGGTGACGCGAGCGAAAGAAAACACGGTCTTAAAACGGATGAATTGAGACTCTCAGCCTTCTCATTTATTAGTATTTCTTTGAAATTTCATAGCCCATTGCTATATTCTTTTTAATTTCAAACTCTTCTAATATTCTCCACACAAACATCCATAAACCTGAAAAAATTAACCTTTATGTAGCAAATGTAATGATTTCAGTTATTTTAAGAAAATTACTCAGGGCTTTTTCAAATAGAAAGGCTTGAAGTATTCTTCGGTCAAGTTAGTCACTTTTATCGTCTTCCTCGAGTGTATTATTTTTTCTATCCATTATTTCGTCTCTCTTCTTTTCTTTTCTTTTATACATGCGTTGTTGACTTCTCGCATGGCGTACACCATTCTGTTATAGTCACCTCCTGGCGTCTCCTGATTTATTCGTCTACAAATTAAAAGGAAAATTCTCAATCTCCCTTTTTTGGCGTCAGTCATTTTTCAATTATCATATCCTGCCACCAGGTCAGGTTTTGGGGCTATAGTTTTCGCTTTAATAACTTAACCGTCAGTATGTTATATTTTTTCCTTTAATTTCATCTTTTTTATATTCACTTTCAAAAAGTCAAACCTTTTGAATTTTGCCTTTGATTTAGAAAAGAAAAACTGGAATTTCAGTCAGTTTTTGTTTATGCAAAGTTATGTAAAGTAGTTAATAGGTTAGAAGTGAGCCAGTAGCCAGAGAAGGAAATATTTTTAATGGGTTATGTAAATATAGTGCTGTTTGATGATAACTACAGACTATATTACCCTGTCTCTGGCATGCACCAGTCGGTTATATTGGTTGGATCGTCTAGTTCGTGCTTAGGCCGTTAGCTTGGAAGTAATAATGCCAAGGTCGATGCCAGCTGCAATCCAAATGTTTTTTTTTGTTGTTGTTGTTACTTGTTGTTTGTTGTTTGTTTGTAAATGTAAACACTGTTATTATTATTATTATTATTATTATTAATTTCGATTTTTACTTCTTTCTCTTGCTTCCTCTCTCTCTCTCTTCTCTTTTCTTTTTTCTTTTCTTTTTTTGTGATCGCGCGAGAGAGATGCTCATGCACGCTTCAGTTCTTGCACCAAATTGTTTATCTTATCACAGAGCACATTGTAAGCGTCTCTTTCTGTCAGTCCGTCTGTGAGACACTAAAAAAAGGGATCCCACGTGAACAAATACAAGCTATTCAACTTCACCCACAGACTAGCAGCACAGCAGCACAGCAGTGTTTGACCATTCTTCAACCCTCGTGTCTTCGTTATATAGAATGTCTCCGAAAGTGCCACCATTCTATTCTTATCCGTCCATCATTTGTTTGCTATTCTTTGCTGGTGTGACGTACAAGAGGCTACGATATCCCAGTATTGATTTGAGTGCAACTGGAAGCTTCATTGTTCTTGCCAGCTTTCTAAACACAGCAATAAACGAGTACACTAAGAACCAAAACTCCAACAGTACATGGACAATCTGAACTAAAAAAACAATCAAGTACTTTTTCCCCTACTGTCGTTAAATGGACCAGCCCTAAAGCAAATTTACAAGCCGAGCATAAAATATATTGTCTTATTGTTTAAAAATTACCTATTTTGGTGTTGGTTTATTTAGTATTAGTATATTGTAGTATATTGCAATGTTTGTCCCTGGGGTTTAATACTGATTTTGTGTGTTTTTTCCCGCGTTGTCTGGTTTCCAGGATATCACCAAAAGTGTCACGAGCCATCAATTCCTGCCAAAGCTTTACAGATAGATGCACCTTGGATGTGCGCGTATTGTACAGTTGGAGCATTTTGTCCTTACTTAGAGAATCCATTTGAAGAGAAAGATAAGAAGAACGAGCCTTTAAGAAGACGTAGAACACATCCTGTAAGTCAAGTCCATTCAGTGTACGTTTAATTCTCCACTTACCATTCGTTTTCCGTAGCTTATATAATGAGTTGCGCGTGGACAAAAGATCATTAGACTACACTAATAATTTTAGAGGCTTGACATATACCAATTAACCAACACGACAAAAATAATTGAAAAAAAATCTATAAAAAGACTGACGCGCCAAAAAAAAGGGGGAAAAAAAGAAGAAAAAAAGGAAAGAAAGAAAGAAAGAAAAACAAAAGAGAGGAAGAAGAAGAAGAAGAAAAAAAAACACAAACTGTTCTCGCGTGAAAATTATCATAATATTACCATTCGTTTTTCTGACGGCAAATGAATCTTTATTACGAAATATTTACCTATCAAACTGAAAATACATCGATCTTGATGCTAGATTTGATTGTAATTACCGGTTTCTTTTATCGTTTTGTGCCCAAGTTAAAAACCCAGGAACAAGGTTTCGTTAATGAGAAGTCATTAAAAAGGTTGCCTGCACTTTGCCGTTAATTAGACCGGAATTTCACTTCAGTCGGCCAAAATCAATCGCGATGGGTTTATCTTTTTTATCAATAAACTTTATCTTGAAGTTGTCGCGAGGAGAATCCGCGCATAACCGCAGAATTATAATAGTAGGAATAGGTCAGTGCTGGAGTGAGATAGATTAACAAATGACGTCAATAAATGGAGCTCTTAATTTAAGAGCCGCGCGACACCAGTCTCATGAAGCTCGCTGAGATATTGCTATATAATAATCTCCATATCAATCAAAGGTATTAATCCTCGTTAACTCTATATATAAACTACGTGTTAACTGGTCTTATTTTGGAAGCATTTTTGGAATGTTTAAAACCCTAGTCCACTTCAACTTTACCGCATGTTTATCTTTCCTCACGAGCAAGATGTTTCTGAGGTCGTGAACTGTCAGTTTTAGTCTGCCCGAGCGCCAATGTGCAGGATAATGCGCGCAATATTTCAGTCGGAAGTATTTTTCTAACAGTGTTTTTGAAATGTGTTTCAGATCAGAGGAGAAAACAGTGTTGTTGCTAACTCTTTGAGCTCAGTTGAAGACCGCGAGTTGTTGGCCAAGAGGCCCGTCAGCCAAACCATGTCTGGCTTTTACTATACATCACCTTCACAGCATCGAGAGGGTCATCGGCAGAGAGGAAGGCCGCCATTTAGTCATAAAAAACACATCAATGACAAACGTGGCCGAGGAGTTGGAAGATCTCCCAACAGAAACTCAAGCCGTGAACGTGATCACCACGATGAACGCGAGACCGAACAGGATGCTAATTCTAAAAAACACTACTCCAAGCACAGCACTGAGATACAACATCGTGCCAGTTATCCACGATATAACTCTCCCAGCCGTAATAATAGACACGGTGAAGACGTCGATAGCTCTGGAAGTGATAGATCACAATCGAACAAGGATTCGGCTGCCAGTCCTAATTCTAACCCAGCCAAAAAATCATCAGAAAGTTCTTCAAACAAACAGCCAGCGGTGATGAAATCTCACCGAAGAGACGCGCCGAGAGAGAAACAACGTCTTACTCAGGATTTAGCCCGACAGAAAAGGTTGCTAAGCGAGGATATTGCTCGTGCCCAGCTACTTCAGAAGGAACAAATAACGAATAATTATGACATTACAGATAAAAAGGAAAATGATAGCGATTCTGCTCAAGAGCAGTTTGAAGGGAGCGACGATATGGAGAAGAATGAGAGTGGATTAACAATGTACGAAAAATGTTACGGTAGTTTTTCGGCTGTCAGCCCCGGAGACCAGTCCCCCGCAGAATCTCACAGAGAAGAAGAACAAACGAGCAATACGGGAAACAACAGTAAAAATGAGTCTTTGTTCGAACGTATTTTGAGCAAGGGCTCGATTAAGGAGGCAAAACAAATCGAATTTGTTAACGAAAGTCAACTAGAAGTAAGAAGTGATGAAGAAAAGTACGACGCTGAACTTGCGAGAGGGAGTCTCGCTTCTTCGTCTACCGACAGGGCAAATAAAGAGGAACTCAATAGGAAGGTTAGACTTCCTGATTTTGAAAATGTTACGGATGACGAGCTGACTACGAGCGATAATGAAGCCTCTGGCCTCTTGAAAAACTTAAATAATGCGTCTTCAAAATCGCAAGTTCTTTCTAATAGGAGTTTATCTGATACGCAATTGGAGGACGAACAATCGTCCGATAAAACACTTGAAAAGGTCAGTGGTACAAGTTTACCCAAGGATCCCACACGTGATAGCATCAATGAGGATACTTGTGAGTGTGTGACCCAAGAGGGGTCAATAGATGACGGTGGTTCTAACTTGTATAGTAAAATCAACGGTAATGACAGCACGAGTTTGAAGTTGGATTGCCAATCAGATCACAGCATTATCAAAACATCGAAAATGTCACTGATTCTCGATGAACCGAATATGCAGTGTGAACATTCGTTGGCAAATAAAGGAGAAAGTGATGACGACGTGGATAGAAGCTCTTTGCCTTGCAATGAACTTGAAAACACCATCAAATATGCAGAAGATATTGCGAGCAAAAAGATTGCGCCTGCGCAGTTTGGCGAAGCAAAGCAATCTTCTGACGTGGCTTACGATAAGACATCGTCACCTGACAACGATGACGTCATCGAGGAGCTCGAAAGCAACAAAGAAATTGATAATGCTTCATTGGGACAGGACACGGATGTATCGAATAACGAAGGAATGTCTGAAGCGGAAGAGTTAAGCGATTCAGAGCCCGCAGCATCGTCAGGGAAATTAAAAGTGAAGAGAAAAACACGAAAGAAAGTAAAAGGCAACAAAGCTGCAGTCAGGACAACTAGCTCGCCACAGAGACAGCCCAGGCGGAGTAAGACAGGCCGTAGAGTTGGACGACCACCCAAAGCCAGCAAACAACCAAAACAACTTTACAGTGACAGCGATGAACAAGAGAGCTTGAACTACGACGCCAAAAATAATAGGACAGAGAGTAAAGAGAATGCTCCAAGAAGCAAATCTCAAAGTCCCAAGAATGAGCTGTCTGGTACTGATGGCAAAAATGATGATTCTGCTGCGGTTGAATCGAGCAACGCGCAAGAAAACGAGCTCACGCTAGAGGAGAGAGAAGAGGGAAAAGCTGACGAGACGAAAGACGTTGATGACATTGATGAGGATGAACTTTCACCTCACAGTTTACAGAATCAAGATTCAGATACAGAGGACGCTAGTCAGGAAATATTTTCCTTGACAGAGACAGAGCGACAACAACTAGAAGAACAGGGAAGAAAAGAACGAGCTAGAAAAGACAAGCGAATAGCAGCCAGGCAAAAGAGGAGGAGTGTGGAGCGCGAGAGAGAAAAAGAGCGCGCAACTCCACCGCATTTGGTGAGTCAGAACCGCTTCGCTCGTGATCTACCAAGACACAACTGGTTGGTAGAGAGACTCTTACAACAAAAAAAGCTTGGACAAGAAGCGCTACAAACAGATTCAAATCAAAACTCAGATAACCCCGAAGGCAACTCCGAAGAAGAGCTGAACCCAAGTGAAGAGCTACCGGCTAGTTCACTGGAAGAACCTTTCGCCGCTGAGGCAGAGTCGAACGCGCAAGATAAACCACCGTCAAAGGAAAGCTTATCAGACAGTGCAGAACCAAATAGAGATGATCCTCCAAGTCCACTCAAGGACGAGTTTCAATCTGAACTTCATCGAAGCTTTCTTCGCAGGAGCTTCCCACCCAATGTTCCGCGTACGCCTCCAAAACTCAAACCGGCTTCTCCGGGAGACAGCTCCAACAACGACAGCAAGTTGATACCTCCTACCTTGAAGCACAAGCTGCAGTCGAAGGAACATTCCTCCCTGGAACCAATACCGAAGCTGAAGAAAATAGTTCCTGAAAAGACGACCAAAGAATCTGAAGAAACGAATTCTCAGGAAGAGCCGAGTAATGACAGTGAAAAGACCCCAAAAGAGAGCGAAAACGCGAGAAAACAGCTTAGTCCGATTGAAATTATTGACGATGATGAAGAAAAGAAGAAACAAGATGCTGATGATGATTCAAAGACGTCAAAGTCTTCTAGCAGTCCTGTTACTACTGCGTCGTTTACTTCAGAAAAGCTGTCGTCAAAAGAGGACAGTCATTCACCAAAATTATCGAGTTTCTCCCCGCCAAAAAAGAGCTTACAATTTCCACCAAACAAGAAAGTCGTGCAATCCGTCAGTCCGACTCTACCGGGGTCTGGTAAAGAAATAACTAGTTCTCGCCCCGTGGGACCTCATCATCGAGCCGCTATACTCATTCCTGTCGTACCTATGCACGATGCTAATGGTCTACCGTTACCCCCTAGTCTTGGACCGACATCACCACATATGAAACCATATTCACCGCGGACCTTTACTCCGCACCTGATTACCCACAATCCTCCATTTTCTACAGGAGGGTTATTCAGCGGACCCTTGCCGCCTAGCAACCGTTACCCATCAGCACCTTGTCATCATCATTTTCCCCCGGGCATGAAGCCAGGGCCGTGCAAGCGTGACGTCAACTGCCCGTTCCATGGTTCGCCAACTAGAGGTCTTCCGCCAGGCATTTTGGGCCTTCCATCTCATCACCCGTCAATGGCAGCATTTAATCCTCACGGGCATGACCACATTTCTCAAATCCTTGCAAGAGAGCACCGGGAGGGGCACTGCCCAAACTCGGATTGCAAACTTTGCCGGCAGGGAAAGGAATCGCCTAAGATCCGCGAACTTGATTCTCAGTCAAGCCAAGAGAAAACATCTCCGCAACCATCTAAAGTCGTGAAACCAATCGCACATGTCCCTGGCATGCGCCCGCCTCTCATGCTCTCACACCTACAGCAATTTGGCGGAAGACCAACGCAGGGATTTTCCGATATAGACAGCATTCAAGAAGAAAAAGCTCGAAGATCAGGAATGGAGCCTATTCTCTCGCCAAGGCAAAAAACTGACAGCTCTCCTGAGAGGTCCTCCAGAGACACACTAGCCCCAGGGCTGTTTCTACCGGAACGAAGATCGCTGCCTCAACCCTTGACATTGTCAGATTTAAACAGGCGGCGAGAACAGGAATTAAATAAGGGTCCTCCTGATAGTATTTTATCTTCGATCAAACACCGGCCTTTTCCTGGGGATTTCATGGTCTCGGGGTTTTCTTCCCCGCCGTCTAGTCATAGTAAACCCGGGCTGATTCACCCTAAAGACACCACGCTTTTTACTACTTCACGTGGTCAGCCAGCTGTCGTATCTCAAGCTGACAAACGCGAGTTTCCGCGTGTTGAAGAGCGTGAAAGAAGTGCCTTTCTGCCGGAATCGTTGAAATCTGGTCCCCCTCGACTGCGCTCATTGGACGACCACCGCGACGCGTTAGCATTACGGAGTTTGAGCGAACAGAAAAGACGGGAGGAGATGGTATTGAGAGATAACCCTGCTTTAATCCGGCAAATGTCTTCAAAGGAGAGCGTTGGATTACCACCAGCAAAGCTGTTCGAGGACCGAGAAATGCCTCAGTCACGTGATCAAGGAATACCACCCCTTTCAAGATCGTCTAAAGAGTTTGATGTGCGTCTGCTTAGTAGTCATGGTAACTCGTCCATTCTTGGCCCCGGCCTAAGAAGCTTAGACGAGCATCGTAAAATGTCAGAGGAAGAACGCAAGGGGCTTAACAGAGAGGAACGCGAACAAGGGGCTCGAAGAAACGCCGACTCCGAAACTAGGGAACGCGAGCTTCGCGAGGAGCAAGCCATGAATGCTTTAGATCGTAGGCGAAGCCTCGAACAAATGAGAGAAAAAGAACAAGAGAAACGAACAATGGCTGATCGTGAAGGCATGCGGGGTTTGGGCATGGAACAAGACAGAATAAAAAATCAAATTCTGAGAGGAGTGGAATCAGAAAAACACTTCAAGTCAACTCTGGGAATGCCTCGTGAACGATCTCCGCCGTTTTCTCGAAGAGACATGTATCCAGATCGCTTGTTAGATCCTTCTAGACCTGATCATCGTCTAGACTTAAGGGCAGCCGCTCTTCATGATCTGCAAAGACGCCAAGAAATGTTTCGCGTGGGCGAGAGCTCTCACCGAGAACTCCTTGGTAGAATCGCTTCGAGCCACTCGGTAAACAAGTCCCTACATCCCGCTGACAAACATTTTCATGACAGATTCCACATTGAAATGTCTCGGTCATTAACCGATCCCCGTAGCCATTCACCTTCAAGAGGCTATCCGATGTCAGTGGCTTCTAGGCAGGCTATGGATCGACTGGCCGCAGCTGCTCAGGGCAAATCTCTACCACACAGCAAGGATCGAGATAAAGATGTACCACCACATCTAAGAACGGTAAGGCTCGCGGGCAATATTTACGCTCGTTGCATGCTCAGAAACAATATTGAAATAGTGCTTTATGTTAGTTGGAGTTGAATATATTGAAGTGATTTTATCTCCTTATATTGGTTGAATTCACAGAATCCCACCTAGTTCTTATAATCATTATACCGACGTGGTTATTATTATCGTCGTTATCATTATGATCACTGGCATCATATGTTATTGTCATCATCATTTTTAGCTTAGCATTATTATAAATTGAAATAAACTTCAAATTTAAAAACCGGTCTCTAGTGCTTTAAAAATTTTTTTTGGCTTCACGCGCGCAATATTGTGACATTTCATTAGTTTTTTTAATATAATTCTTATAAAAGGCTTTTCTTGTCCGGAAGGAAGAAAGTGACATACATAAATCTAAAGATGTATTTTCCTTTTAATCTTGTAAATTGGAAAGCACTTTCATCAGGGAACACTTAAGTTGTCAATGGATTTCATATTCCTCTACTATGTTCCGGTGCCGGCAGAGTTTTGTCTATTGATTTTAGCCGTCCAGCGGAAATCCATCAATGTTAGTTATACTAAACTTCCAAGGTTTTCAAAACGAACAAGAGCGGAGAAAACTTTAGCAAACACAGTAATTGATCTTGAGGCAGAATGAAAATTCTTTTGCAAGAATAAGAGTGAAATTCAATTTATACCATTTTTGTTGTTATTTTGTTTGAACACAGGAGATTGAAAGGGAGCGCGAAAAAGAGCGCCATCGACTGAGCCTTGAACAAATCGACGTCAATCGCAGGTTGCTTCAGGCAGAGCTTAAAGAGAAAGTAAATCCTTTAGTACTCAACCGAGAAATCGGGCCTCGTGACCGCGAGAAGGAAATGGCAGCGCTTCGTGAACGAGAGCGTATAATGCTCGAGAGGGAACGATACGTTGCTCTCGAAAGACTCGCCGAAGAAAGAAAGAGAAAACGCGACGCGGGAGAACTCGAAGGACCGTTTGGTCTCCCTGGAAGACATCTGACTTCACCTCCTTTTGGACGGTTGGCTGACTTCGAGAGAGCGAAGAGAATGCGCATGTCAAACGATGAGCACATTCCTTCATCGTCTTCACTCGCACCGCATTTAGCTCCTCATCCAAGCAACACGTTTGACGGTAAAAATAAAGACGACCGCCATCCTTCTCCTAAAGGATCAATAGAACAGCGCATTGGTCGTCCACTTGATCTTCACCTTCCGAATAAAACCGCAAGCTCCATGCTCGAGCGTGAGGCGGTGTGGCTTAGAGAACGTGAACTCACGATACGAGCGAGGGAAGAAATCAACCGAATGCAGGCAAAAGTTCCGGGGTCCAATCACATGCCTGGATTTGCCAACACCAAAGAGAGGCCAGAGGGTGTGGCTCGAGAGGGCGAGACACGTGGTAAACCAGACGACGAGAGCGTTAATTTGTGTTCCGTGTGCAAACGTGATGCCTCTTTCTTGTGTTCTGGATGTCAAGGAGCCTGGTACTGTAGTGCTGAATGTCAGGTAAGGAAAAAAGAGGAAAACTAGGGCAGGTTTTTATGGCTACAGCTCGGACCGTCGGGAAAAAAGTGGAAAATATACCGTAGGTGACTCTGAAATGGCTTCAAGTCGGAACCAATCAAATAATCGCACAGCTTCCGCTTGCAGTATTGGGAAGCCATTTTAGAGTCACGATCTGTCTTGTGTCTTACAGTACTGGGAAGCCATTTTAGAGTCACGATCTGTCTTGTGTCTTACAGTACTGGGAAGCCATTTAGGAGTCGCGATCTGTCTTGTGCGCGGGAAATTAAGATGCCTGGCCGCGCATAGGCTCTCAAATGGCTTTCTTATTCTTTTGTTATCATTAGCGTGGTAGCCATTTGAGTGCCATCACAACCCACGTAATGGTATCCAAATCAACAACACCAACATCGGTATCCAAATTCATAGGCGTTACAAAATATAGAACGCAATACAATTTGCGCGAAATTATGCCCACTCATGCCAGCTGTCTGCTTTTCTTCTATTTTGGTGAAATTCTAAAGTCATATTTTTCTGGTTTTTTTTGTGTGTTTTTTTTTTGTTTGTTTGTTTGTTTGTTTGTTTTTCTTCTAGCTTTCTGCATGGAGTAAACATAGTCGTGACTGTGGTCAGTCACAGAGACAGTAAAAAACGTTTTCATGAGATGTTTTTTTTTCATGGATAACCCTTTTTGATGAATTGTCTAACCGACATTAAAGGTTTGGAATGGCTTTGTTTAAGAGGTTCTGCACAGCTGGATCAGGGATGTTTGCTGATACACCACTGGAATCTTAGTGTATGGAATTACTAGAATTTTGTGTTTATGGATCACCGAGATCAAATCTCTTACGCATGCGCTGTTGATACTTTTGGTCACTTGCTAGATCTTATTCAATTTCGTTCATGGAAATCTTCAGGATAGGTGGATCGATTCTGAGCGGGAATTGCAAAGATTGGAGCTACAATTGGAAGAAGATTAAAGGAATTAAAATCACTGGAATTCAAAATCAGCTCTTTCCTCATCATTCATGACAAGTTATCTTCAGCTTTATTGTCCTTGGATTGCCTTGAAGAAAAACAAAACAGTCTAATCTTATTGGAATAAAGTATCCATCAGCCAGGAAATATGGCCCACTGCATGCAGAATTGCATTAAAAATTATTCATACGTTTCAAAATTCCACAGACAATGTCTACCTCTTGGGTTACTCCTTCATGTAATATTCTACTTATATTGGCTCACTGTGACTGATCTGCCATTCATTTGTAATTATCTGACATGGAGTAGTGCTCCCGTGACTCGAAGTGCACTGTATTGACTTTGTAGAACCAAACACCAGATGAGAACAGAAGAAAAAACGGAAAAAAGAGTACAAAAAGAATGACTGAACGCCAACTCAGGACATTTTTAAAGTGTAAAATATCGATATGAATCCACTTAAATGTACGCACTAACCCAGAACTAATAATATAGGAAAAACAATTGGATTTCTTCAAATGACATTAATATAAATTGGTGTCAAGTTAGATTTGTTTTAATAAAGGATTACTGCAAAAGAATTTTTTTACTCAACTTTTCATGCATTAAGTTAAACTTCTATACAAGAATAAGAGTGGTTTCAATAAACCTGTACAGTACAAAGAGGTTTTACATTAATGCACTAATTATGTCAGTAGAGACACTAGAGAAAAACGTCTGCGCATGCTCAAAGTCTGTATTATAAAGATATGCAAATTTTACTTTCGCACTTGCGTTACAATTGGAAGTTTTCATGATTGCATTATTTGACTATCACTACCAGAATGCTTTGAGTGGCTTCTATTGTCAGGCAAATTTTACCAAGTGTCTCTTTATTCCCGAGGAGAGGAGAAAAAATCTGAATAACAAAGCATTTTGACAAAGCATTCTGTTAGTGGTAGTGAAATTAATGCCAAAATTTAAGGTCAGTTTTTGATACTTAAGGCTTATTCTTACACATGTTCATGTGATATCTTGGTCCCACAAAAGTATACCAACCAAATGTTTTCTATACTCGGAGAAAATGAACATTTCTTTTCGTACTGAAACTCTCGGAATTCTTGAAAACGTGAGAAAATGCATGTATGCGCAGACGCTTTTCTGGATGGTAGTCAGCAGGTACATCTCAAGCCTCTTCTGTCTACCAACCCATTGTTTTAGTACATCGTTGTGAGGCTTGAGGTGTCTGTATTTGATTTGTGCATTGATGCAAAGAGCCCTCAAATACCTTACGAAAAAGTATATTGAAAGAGAAGTATTTTAGTAATGTGCCCAAAATTGCACAGTCCTTTTCGATTCCTTCCTCTCCTCCTCTGTGCTAATTTATGACTAGTCCGTCATGAGCCCTGCCCAGATTTACTGAAACCTTCATTATGACGTAAAAATTGTCTAAAAATGACGACACCGTACTCACGTTACAGAAAAATAAAACATATTACGTCTAGAGTGTGCGTTTGAATATTATTACTAATAATATATAATATATATATATATATATATATAAGTGAAATAAAGAGAAAGCCAAGACAATCAACTTGTAACTTAGATATTAAGGTGACTACCTACTACTGGAAAAATCTAGGAGAAAATGAGAAAGTTTTTGAATCACAATATTTTAAACTGAAATTTAATGCTGACTTCCGAAATCTGAACAGAAAAAAAGGGGAGTCCCGAAGTGGTTTTCGAGATATTCACGATTAAATGCATGCGTACCTACAAGATTTCGAAGAAAAAGGAGCGAAACCATCCCTAACAAAACAAAAATCATAGCGTTAACAGTTTATCAAGTTTTTGACTTATTTTCTAATTAATGCAAAGATTTACAATTATAAATCAAAATTTTGGAGAAATGTTTAAAAATCTAGTTGAAATTAAACAGTTTTTTACGGTCGATAATCAGAGTCTTGCCTAAAACAATGGCAGAGATGTGCTCATAACGTCTTTTGTATGAGTAAAACCCATGCCATTTTTTCAAACTTGGTCAAGAGTTTCTTTTCCACATAGTCTTTAAAAAAGACATAGGATCATATCCAATCAGCGCGCGAGTTTCAGATGAGGTCTGGGATTCTAATTTTAAATATTACGGAACTCTTTGTTTTTCTTCAGCTTCCAGCTCGTATCTCTATACAAAACCACTGACAACCGGTGTTCAAATCAAGCTGCTATCAGTTTTGCTTCAGTTAAGCTGATAGCTAGGCGCTGTTTAGTGAGCTTAATTAATCCGAATCGTATCAGTTCTTGCAGCGAAAGTTATCACTGAAGGCCTATTCTTCTTCTGTCAATGTGTTTTAGTAAGGGACTAGTGAAAGAGCATAACGATCCAATCTCATGTCGTAACCATGCGCTTCAGTTTCGAATCGCTGAACTCGGTTTCGTCAGTACATTCCATCCTAATTACAAAAAGTTGAGGGTTCTTGGAATGGCTGATCTGCCTATATTTATCGCTGGCTGAAACTGCTGTTTCCAATCTTCCGGAAGATAAAAAGTCGTATTATATATTACTGAGCTGAACGTAATATGAGGGAAGTAAACCCGAAGTAAACCCGAATTAAACCCATTATATATTTTCCATTCGGCTCCAAAATTTCACGCCAAACTATGTTTCTACTCAGAGGCTTTTAGCTGGGGGGGGGGGGGGGGTTCGAACTGCAAATATTAAACAGGGACTGGAAGAAAAGGACGGGAAAACTGGGGAAATCTTTAAAAATTTCGAAAGATTTAAAAAACGTTTTGGCCGTATTGGGCCAGGAAAACTTCCGAATTTGAAGTACGGTGACTTCCAAATGAGATAAATTTGTATTGTATATTTTTCTAATTATGGAATTCGATTGCGGTTTAGCGGGTTCGGACGACCCCCTAGCTAGATCCATCCTTGCTAACAGAAATCAAACGAAAGCAAAATGACAAAAACGCTGACAAACGAAACGGGATTAGAATTTTTGATTTTCATTATGATTTGAAACGAATATTACATAAAGCCTATCTTTCTTCCTTTGGCTTTGACGTAAAGGTCGTGGTGAATGTTGATTTTCGATTATTTTCATGTACGAAGTTTTGTGAACGTACACTTGATTGGCGTAGATATAGCGCGGGAGTTTCTATTTCCTTCTGACCAGTTTACATTTTGTATTCATGTGAGCCGGATGTGATTTTTTTCAACTCGGTTAGCGGAAGTTTCCATGTTTCGGATCCCCGGCCAATGCCCCTACCCCCCACGACATTCCTACCTCATGACCAATTTGTCAGTTTTGATTACTTTGCATAATTGTTCAATTCCTCCCCAGAAATGTTGCAGTGGACGTTAATTTGAATCCTAGAACTCTCAATGTTTCATGCTCGGTTCTGGCATGCAAGCCTCACCGTCCGTGTCTTTTGACTCATTCGGTTTTTCTGCTACGGCAAACTTGATCAAAAAACAGCCGAAGAGACTGACTTGGAAAACGAAATCCCATCAAGCCTAGTTTCACAAGGCCATAGAGAAGTACTGAAGTAACAAGAAACCCAAGTTCAGTCACGATACGATTTTTTTTTACCTCTTTTCATCGCCTTAGAACATTGTTTATACTAATTCCAGTGTTGTGGACTGTGCACTGGACTGTTGAAGATGCCTCGTGCTATCTATTATAGAGCCGGTGTCTGTAAATGAAATATCTGTGTCTGGGCGAAGAAGCGGGAACTACATGACGTCTGTGGAACTCAACGAAGTGTTTCGAATCTATGTAGATTACTTAACACTGCCGATCATGTATGTAGCTTACAATATGAGTATGCTCTCAGTAAGAGTCATACCTTCAGGGCAACTGAAAAACAATGAGCAACGCGTTTTAACGCGCAACGCTCACTTGAATGCATAAAACATAATGACATATGTAATTGCTGTTGCGTAGAGCACTTAAAAGTGCAAAAATAGACCCCCAATTAAAAAAGCACAGCTGAAAATGGATCGATATTGGCCTTGACACAACGGAACACAACCCAATTAAACACTGAAAACTACTAGCATCGTTCTACGTTACACTAATAAAAGAATTAATTTTCAAGCATAGGAAAAGAGGCAGTTTCGAAGAGGACTCATTTTGTCTAGTACAGTTTGGCGCCAAAAATTCTAGAAATCTAAGCGTCCTTGACACGCCTCTAAGTTTAATCGATCTATTCGGGCAATTAGCGGGGGAAGCCATTAAGTAATAGATTAACAACGTAGAATTGCAATAACACGGGTGGGGTCACTAGGAGTGGTTAATTGATAGGGATGTGCCGCTGGGATCCGAAAATCCTGACCCTATCTAAAACGAGAATATCTTGAAGAAACATACCCTGTTCAAGACGCAACACTGTAAATTTATAATCCTATCTAAGACTGTAGTGTAGCAGTGTTGATGGTGGTCTTTAAAAAAAACGGTACAGTTGGAAGTTACGTGCTCAAAATTGTTTCGCGGCGGAAAAAAAAAAAAAAAAAAAAAAAAAAAAGTTGGGAGAAAAAGTAAGAATTAAATGCCCTATATATAACTTGAAAATATTAGATAATGCTGACTTATCCAACAAAGACA